>QXTE01000275.1:1016675-1053679 GCA_003942145.1 Platysternon megacephalum
GGGGGAGATGTTGGCAGATGAGCCTGTGAGAAATTGAAGTGTTTAGGTTTCAAGGACAGGCTGATTAGGCTGTGAGCTGTGTACTGAGATGTTGGCCTTGGGCTGGTTCTCACCTGCCAGCTGACAGTAAATAAGTTCAGGATTTTACAAAGTTGGGCAGGAGGATAATTGGCCAGTGAAGTTATAGCTGTGCCTGTCTGTACCTTATTAACCAATTAGCAATTGCTTGATTGCCTGCCTTAATTGTATAAATGAAATATGCTGGAGAGAAATAAAGAACTTTTGCTACCAATCACATCGATCGTCGGACTTCGTCCATGCCTGCTTGCGATGCAACAGGGAGAATTGTATGTCTCCTGCTCTGTGTTTTACCCGCATTCTGCCACATATTTCAAGTTATAGCAGTCTCGGATGATGACCCAGCATGTTGTTCGTTTTAAAAACACTTTCACTGCAGATTTGACAAAACACAACAAAATGTGAGATTTCTACAGATAGCTACAGCACTTGACTCAAGATTTAAGAATTTGAAGTGCCTTCCAAAATCTGATCGGGACGAGGCATGTTTTCAGAAGTCTTAAAAGAGCAACACTCCGATGCGGAAACTACAGAACCCGAACCACCAAAAAAGAAAATCAAGCGTCTGCTGGTGGCATCTGACTCAAATTATGAAAATGAACATGTGTTGGTCTGCACTGTTTTGGATCGTTATTGAGTAGAACCCTTCATCAGCATGGACACATGTCCTCTGGAATGGTGGGTGAAGGGACATATGAATCTTTAGCGCATCTGGCATGTAAATATCTTGCAAGGCCGGCTACAACAGTGCCATGAGAACGTCTGTTCTCACTTTCAGGTGCCATTGTAA
Source organism: Platysternon megacephalum (assembly GCA_003942145.1). Taxonomy (NCBI): domain Eukaryota; kingdom Metazoa; phylum Chordata; order Testudines; family Platysternidae; genus Platysternon; species Platysternon megacephalum. The sequence continues at coordinate 1,017,544 of QXTE01000275.1, forward strand.
ACAATAGGCGGGCAGCATTATCTCCTGCAAATGTAAACAAACTTGTTTGTCTGAGTGATTGGCTGAACAAGAAGTAGGACTGAGTGGACTTGTAGGCTCTAGTTTTACATGGTTTTATTTTTGAATGCAGTTATTTTTTGTACATAATTCTACATTTGTAAGGTCAACTTTCATGATAAAGAGATTGCACTACAGGACTTGTATTAAGTGAATTGAAAAATACTATTTCTTTTATTTTTACAGTGAAAATATTTATAATAAAAATAAATATAAAGTGAGCACTGTACACTTTGTATTCTCTGTTGTAATGGATATCAATATATTTGAAAACGTGGAAAACATCCACAAATATTTATATAAATAGTACTCTATTATTGTTTAACAGCACGATTAATCGCGATTAATTTTTTTTAATCGTGCAATTAATCACAATTAATTTTTTTAATCGCTTGACAGCCCTAAAAAAAACCCTTCCGTTGCTGTAGGAAAGGTCTACACTACAGCGGCATAGCTGCAGCACTGCTCCTGTGCCACTTGTAGCACCTGCAATGTACATATGGCCTCAGAGTAGTCCTGTAATAAGTATAAGAGTGTTCTTTGAAATTATGTGATTCCTTTATCTTTGTGTTTGCCCTGTACCTCAGTCTCTCTGGGTCGTCTTGTCTCACTTCAGTATCATTCATTTCAGGCTGAGGCATCTCGGGATTGATGGAAATATTAATTTTCTTTTTTCTCTTTCCAGACATTTTGATTCCAAACCCTATAAAAAGAGATGACTCCATTTGTACAATCCTCTCTTCTCACAATCTCTGCAAACGTCCATTTTCAGCACAAAGACTTTGTTCCTATGACCCGATTAAACAGGGATATTTTTTTTAGTCCAGTCTTGTAAGTTAGACTCTTCATCCAAAACTGTCCTTTAAAAAGGACCCTTGAAATCTGTTATACCAGCCCTCTGGAAAATGTGCAAGGATGGAAATAAAATTATTCCAAAGTTTATCTGTCTCATCACAAATCAAGGACAATATTTAAGACTTCTATCTGAAATATACCAACTGTTTTCTGTACAATGGATGAAAACTTGGAATCTTACTAGGGAAAAAGACAAAATGTTGACCTTTTCATTTTTATGTGAATCTTTTTTCTGGTGTTGGTTTTTGCCCTTCAGTTGTGCATTGCATTGTTGCAAAGATTTAATGTACCTGAGACTTTCTAAAACTGGCAAAGTATGGGTGTCATATTTGCATACACATGTGCAGATATTCCTTCTGCTCCTTGGTCTGTGTATGTCCTTTCTACTCAGCTAACTTAGGCTACGTCTACACTACCCGCCGGGATCGGCGGGTAGAAATCGATATAGTGGGGATCGATTTATCGCGTCTCGTCTGGACGCGATACATCGATCCCCGAACGCGCTGCCATCGACTCAGTAACTCCAGCAGGGCGAGCGGAGTTAGCGGAGTCGACGGGGGAGCCGCGGACGTCGATCCCGCGCTGCGAGGACGCGAGGTAAGCGCGGGTAAATCGAAATAGGATACTTCGACTTCAGCTACGCTATTCTCGTAGCTGAAGTCGCGTATCTTATTTCGACCCCGCCCCTAGTGTGGACCAGCCCTAACAAATCAGGTTCATTTGGATTTTCACAACTTCAGCATACTGGAGTTCACAAAAAACTGTTGTTACTTTTTATCTACCTATGTTTTTTGTATAGCTCCTATTACCATGGTATCTAAGCAATGAGTAAATAATCCAAGTGTGTATTCTTAGCCCAACATTTTGTACTTTAAAAAAAACTTTTGATGACATTTTCCTTTAACAAAATAGATAATACAAGATTTAACAAAGTGTTGCAAATTTGGCTGTTTTAGCAGGTTTGATTTTGATCAAAATACAAGTGTGGAAATTAACACAGTCAAAACAATATCAAACCAGCCTGAAACCAGCTTGAGCAGAAGGCTCCATGGAAAACACTGTGATCATAAGAATGTAAAAGTAATGAAAAAAGTGACATTGACTGGTGAGTTAGTCATGAACTGCAAAATCTCTTCCTTTATTCTTTTTCTTTTTGATATATATGAATTTTTAAAGGGACTACAGATTGGAAATCTTGAAAGATTCAAATGTAGATTTTTAGTTGACAAGTGCAATGACTGATTTCACCCCTCAAAAGATGATAAAAAACAAGTGTTCATGGTTAATAATCACACACACTTTTTATAATCCCAGTTCAGTCTATATATTTCCATTATTATTTTTCCCAGTAAAACAAAGAGTGGCATACAGAATCCCAACCCACTGCACAAAAAAGGGTCAGCTGGGTGATCCATTCCACGGAGCAGACTCAACTTCCCCACTCACTCTTGCAACAAGCCATGCCAGATTAAACCAGAATCAAAGGTGGAGGTTGGGGGAGGTGTGACAGGCTAGGACCCATGTTTCAAAAGCTCCCCAAATTTTGCTAATCTGATCCCACAAATATATGAACCTCTTTGGGACCATATATTTTTCATGGCCCCAAGCCAAGTTTACTCTAAAACTTTGGCTGTATTCAATTGTAAGAGTGGTACAATCGGAGAGGCTCAAAATCAATTAAAAGTCAATCTCTGACAATTTCAATGGGGGACCAAATATGGACCTAAACTTAAAGCTACATTTCAAAGAGAGGATGAGAGCCACCAGTCTTTCACACTGAATCTGAGGCTGTCAATTTTTAAACAACTAGGGAGAAATTTTGCAATTCATGGCTAAATCATCATGAGCCAGTGTTCATTAAAATGTATTGAAAAAAGTCTCATGATCGCAGTATTCCCTAGATTGTTCTTCTATTCAGGCTTTTTTTCAGATTAGTCTGGTTTTGGCTACATTAGTTACCACCCTTCAACTTTAATACTGACCACACTAAAAACAGGATGGAATTTTCAAGAAAGTTGATGAGAATTAGGCCCGACTCCTACTGAAAGCGGCTTAGTATTTTTCAAAATCCCACCCCATACCTTTGATTCATTCCTCGTCCGTTTGCCAGTATGTCTTTGGTTGGAAGGGAAACAGAAGGAGTTTCAAAAATATCATTCTGCTTAAGTAATCAAAATCTGTGGGAACAACCCAAATCGCCATTTCCCATGGGTGTACCGATGGTCATGTTTCTTTCAAACCTACTCAAAGCTTTGTATGAGCAGAGATTGATAAACATAGCTATAAACCCTGATACAAGGAAAATAAAATCTTTACCAATGACATAAAAGCTCTGTTATTTTATAGACTACTGTGCTTAGTAATAGTACAGGGGGTTTGATGTTGTTTTATTTCTCAACATGCACAATTAAAGGCATGGCAAACAAGGTTTAATTAAGCAAAGAGAAAAAAATAAATTCCCAAATAAAATGTAAAACATTTTAAAATTTCTAAACAAGCAAGACAAGGACAAAAGAAGTCAAATTCTGCTTTCAGTTATACCAGTGTAAGTCTGGAGTAACTCCGGTTAAATCAGTGCAGTTACTCTGGAGTTATACTTGTTTACCCAAGATCAAAATCTGGCCCAAAGAGTGTGATTTTAACCTAGAAGCATTATCTCTGGTCTATTGAGTTATAGCACTAAAGTGAATGTGGCATTTGAATTCAAATCCAATATTCTGCCTCTGCATGAAAACAATTTAATAATTAAATCATTGGCATTCAGAGATCATTAAGATCTACTTAAACCTACTTAGCACAGAGATTAATTTGTCTGGATTTTCACTATGTTCCTTATTAAGCAAGATGACCCATGTTCCCATTCCAAAGAAAAAAGGGAATACCTAACCACATAGATCCAATTCATACTCACTGTGGTCTTCATACAGTTTGTGGATAGGGCCAGATTCACCCCTTGGGCATAGTGGGGTGCAATTTGCAGCTCCCTTGTGCCTGTCAGAGTGGCTGCACTGAAGAAAAGATTCATACCTCAAATACAGGCAGTTGTGATATCACAGGTGCTCTCCCCTAGTGTTCCGATAGGGAAGGAAAGAATGGTGTGTACCACTATGCCCCTTCTCCAGGCTGACTTCCTGCTGTCAGCGACCCACTACCTGGGTTGCATCAGTGTGAACCTGTCCCAGTGTCTCTGGTTAGATCCAGTCGGCAAAGGCTTAGCTGAAAAGATGAGCCTAGCACAACTTGCTGAAGGTTAACAAATTCAAGATCTGACACCTGCCAGAATGAGAAAGTTCCACAGTCAGGGACCCTCCAACCAAGAACTGCCTGCATCAAGATCATACATCTTAGACAGTCAGCAAAAACACTCCAGCTGATTTCAGCCGTCACAAAGGAGACGGCCACACTCTAAACCAGACAAATGCCAAATCACATAGGCCTAGATCCTCAAAGGTATTTAGGCGCCTCACTCCCATGGGAGTGAGGCACCTAAATACCTTTGAGGATCTAGGCCAGAAGGCTTTACGTTAAATTTAAAATAACTTGCATCAGGGAAGCCAGTACAGTTTATGGGATGGGGGTATGTTCTTGTGCCAACCAGCTCCACTGAACAGACCTGCCATCAAATTAGACAGAGCAGTCTAAAGCTTCTGAATTGTATGTTTTTAGTTTTAATTTAACTTCACTAGGGATGAAAAACTGGCCCCATTAAAGTCAATGAGAATTTTGCCAGAATTTCTCCCTAGATTTTAAAAATCTAAACAAACTGTAACTTCTTTGGGGCAGGGACTGTCTTCCTACGTGTCTGTAGCGCACGATGAACTCTTCGGTGCAACATGTCATTCCCAGGTCCTTTCTTCACAACTTTGTAGTGGAGCGAGAGGTTCCCAAGAGGCCGGACTTTTACGTGACTGTCCTGATTTCACCGGAGTGGTCCTGCCTGAACACTACCTCCTGCCAGTAAATGTTATTACGCCACGGCAAGGGGATGGCATTGTCTCATGAGGGCATTACATGACATCACGACTCAACCTGTCCCAGACCAAGCCTGGGTTCAACCCGAATGCAAACTGCCCGTCTGCACCAGGGGGGAAAAGGGATGTGGGCAGTGGGAGGAGCCAGGGGCTGGTAGCCCCGGAGGGTGGCTGGTGTCCCCAGGGACCAGGCTGGGTGCAATGGGAGGGGCAGGTGATGGGGGGGAGCAGGGAGCAGTGGGTCTGTTTGGTTTAGAATTAAAGCTGTTACACACTGTGTCTTTGCAGCACATCACTGATATTGGGGGATCCCCCAGGCACATCACTGAGTATTGGGGGATCCCCCAGGCACATCACTGAGTATTGGGGGGATCCCCCTAAGCACATCACTGATATTGGGGGGATCCCCCAGGCACACCACTGAGTATTGGGGGATCCGCCAGGCACATCACTGATATTGGGGGGATCCCCCTAAGCACATCACTGATATTGGGGGGATCCGCCAGGCACATCACTGAGTATTGGGGGGTCCCCCAGGCACATCACTGAGTATTGGGGGGATCCCCCTAAGCACATCACTGAGTATTGGGGGGATCCACCAGGCACATCACTGAGTATTGGGGGATCCCCCTAAGCACATCACTGATATTGGGGGGATCCACCAGGCACATCACTGAGTATTGGGGGGTCCCCCCGTCCGAGGTGAGCTCCCCCTCCTAGCCCCCTACTGCCAGCAGGGGGCCTCACCCTCACATGCTCCGCCTCCCGTTTGCCCCCGGCCCCGCGCTTCGACGCCGCAGCGCTGTCGGTTACCGGCCGCCCCCGCTAGAGTCATGAGGCAGCACGCGCCCGCCAGCCCCTGCTCGCGCCGCCCGCAACGATCCATCGGGCAGGGCGGGGGTGCAGCACCCGCGAGGGAGGAGACCCCCCACCCCTCCGTCAGGCGGGGTCGGGAAGCAGCACCCCTCCCCCATCGAGCGGGGCCGGGGTGCAACACCGTTGGCCTCGCAAGTTGCAACTCCCAGCTGCACAGGCGCCCGTCGTGGCTATTTGCAGCGTGTGACTGATGGCACGTGCGCGCGCGCGCACCCTCTCCCCTCGATTGCTCTCGCCTGGCGCTGCGGCCGGCTTCCGGGGTGGGGAGAAAGGGACGCATGCGCGTTGCCCGTTCCCTGGCCTAGCGGCTGCTTCGGCCTGGCAGCGGCTGAGCGGGAGCCGCGGGGTTGGAGCGCGCCGCCACCCCGCCATGTCGGAAGCCTATTTCCCAGTGGGGCCCGGGCTGGGGCCCGAGGAGAATTTCCTCTCGCTGGAAGACATCCTGATGTCCCAGGAGAAGCTACCGGGGCGCGTGGAGGCTGCCCTGCCCCGCCTGGCTGCCGTGCTGGGCAAGGGCGCGGGAGCCGGCCAGAGCGACGGCATCCCGGAGGTAACCCGCCGCCGGGGACTACAGCTCCCGGCAGCCACCGGGCCTGGCCATGTGACAGACCGGCGGGTGGGCAAGAGAGCGGGGCGGGCCGGGGGCTGGGGTCGGCGCTGACGTAGGCCGGCCGGGCGGGAGCTGCGGTTTGTATCTGCCCGCTGGGGCTAGGGCATGAGGAGACCTGGGGTCTCTGCCCAGGGGTGGAGCGGGGCATGCTGGGAAGTGCAGTCTCCACCGTGAGCTTGGTGTTGGGCGGGGTTACTGGAGTTCTCTGCATGAAGCCGGGAGTTCACCCTCTGAGATGGGCAGGTTTGGCCTTGGGTGCGATACATCGCAGTAGCGTCTATGCGCGTTTGCATTAAAGATTAGAGGGGCTGCAAACTGCTCTGTGTGGGCCCATTTTATCCCACCAGATAGTCTAGTCTGAGATCTATGGGCTATTTAGTGAAATTAAAGGGTAATATCTCTTCAAACCAGTATCAGAAAGTACTTATTTATGGAGCATACCCTCAGCCTGTAGAATGCATTTACTAATGCAATTACTGTGGCTGGGGTATTTTTTTAAGGGCCTGTAAATGTTATGCCCACTAAATATTGTAGTGAGGTGAGAATTTTTGATAGAGAATGTAGTTACTGTTGGTTAGCCGTTTAGTTTAAATTCTGGTTATTGTCTAGGGATCGTGTCCTGCAAATAAATTGTATGTGTAAAATTACTTCCCGGAGTAATCCTATTGCGGGGAATCACATGAGCAAAGTTGCACATATGTGAAAAGTATCCGGGGGTAACCGTGTTAGTCTGTATCTACAAAAACAACAAGGAGTCCGGTGGCACTTTAAAGACTAACAGATTTATTTGGGCATAAGCTTTCGTGGGTAAAAAAACACAAAGTGAGGGTTTTTTACCCATGAAAGCGTATGCCCAAATAAATCTGTTAGTCTTTAAGGTGCCACCGGACATATGTGAAAGTGTCTGCAGGATCAGAGACTCTGCTTGTAAATTTCCTTACACTGCAATATTGTTTTTTATTTATATATACATGTTACACATGCAGCTGTCTTTCTGCGCCTCATACTTTGGCACCCATTCTAACAAAAATTTCATGCCTATGGACTTTGCCAGTGACAACCAAAAATCTATGATTTACATTAGTTTCCACTATTGTAGACTGAAATAAAATCACTCCCTTGTGAAACTTTAGTATTCATCTGAGTCTCATGTTTATTTGTTATCCTGAACGGAGTTCATTTACCTATTTTTTTTAATTTTTCTTTTTTGGGGGGTGGGGTTTTTCTGTTGTGTGCATGCAGGGTGCAAAGGTGGAATTACCCCTGTGGCTAGCAAAAGGGTTGTATGACAACAAACGGCGGATACTTTCAGTGGAACTGCCCAAGATTTACAAGGAAGGCTGGCGGACAGTGTTCAGTGCTGATGCCAATGTGGTTGACCTGCATAAAATGGGGCCATACTACTATGGATTTGGCTCCCAGCTCCTGAATTTTGACAATCCAGAGAATCCAGAGATAGCTCAGACTATACTGCAGGCAAGTATTTGAACCAAGTCTAGTTCCTTTGGTAGATTTGGTTTCCTTTTTCTTTGCTGCTGCCTCCTCCTATTTCCTGCAACTTTGCTGTAAACAACATGTAAAAACATGATTTTTAGCTTGAGTAAGGACTGCAAGTTCAGGCCCTCTGGCCTCAGATGTGCATATTCAGATACCAGAAAATTCAGTAAGATTCACATGTATTCATCCAGGAGCCGAATTTGGTCCTGTGAGTTTTGTACAAGGAACATGTCACCTAGAAGAGGAACCACTTTGATGCATCACTTCTTAGTAACAGAATATGCAAAGCATCTGTCAGAGATTGTACCTCTGGGGCATCCCGTTGGGGTGAGAGTGTGCGCCTCTTTGGTCCCAGATATCCTTCTCTGGCTGTACTCATCACGATTTTGCTGGTTCGGAGTGCAGCGTTTAGTCCTCTCATTGTATATCTGAGGGACGCTGCTCCCCCACCTACATGCTCACTTCTTGGTATAACAGCATCCAAAACAAAAAAGGCAAACAAAATAATCCTGCAGTACAGGCTCACCCCATTGTTCTCTGCAAGGCAAAAGTTAAATAGTCTCTGTGAAGAGGGTGGGGGGGAGTCTAGGGTCTTAATTGTCTGTGTGTCTGAGGGGCTCAGGCTGAGTGCCTGGGACTGTAATAGAAAGAAAACAAGGTAAAGATGGTCCTTTTACCGTACCAGAGGGTCAAGTCGGCAGAGATTCATAAGCAGCCCCTGCGCTGTGAGCCTCGGGGGCTCTGCTTTCCTCTGAGAGCCACATTGCCCTGAGCAGGGATACTCCCCTGTAAGGACCTGCTCATCTCCAGGCTTGACAGACTTCACTGGTGTGCTGGGCTGGGTGCTGATGGTGCCTGGAAGAGCTCTTTAACCCCTTCCTGACTGGAGTGAGGATCTGCCCCTCCCTGTTAATGAGTTGTGTTTTGTATATCATGGCATAAATAAACTAACGTTCAAAGAAATATAAATGAAATGTGTGACTTAAATTTCAGAGAGCTCACTGAGAGTTTGAAAGTCTCTATTTGGTGCTTGTAGAGCACCCAAATACCAAAGTTTTAGATGCCAAATAAATGCATATACTAGAAATAATAAATAAAACCCAGTCATATTTTGAGACTGGTGCTTCTAAAAGCATGGTTTCCCAAGTAATCTTAAACCCAATTTCCAAAGATTATCAAGAGTTTAACCCTTTTTCCTTTCTTTGTAACTTATTACATACTTTTTTTTTTACCCCGGTGGTAGAGAAAAAAATCTTTTCAATGATCCCCTCTTTGTTTAGCTTTTTAAATGTATTGTTTATGTATCGTATGTTTTTGAATTGTACTGAATGTGAAAGTGTTTGAGCAGCATCCCAAGTGCTTCGGCGGCAGAGGGAGGTTTGTGTTTGGTAAATGCAACCAGGAGTAGTAATATTGCCTTTAAAAAGGGGAGTCTCATTTGGCTCAATTTTGAGAAGAAAAACGTTGAGCAGCATTGTAACAAATGCCTGACCACAGATTAACGGCCTGCAGCCGAGCAAGGCCCCCTGCTCCAAAACCAGTGACTTCTCCCACTTGAATGGAGGTGGAATTATAGTTGTATTATGTTTTAGTAGCCTCTCTTGGCCAGCCACTAGAAGGCAACAATCACACTTGACCAAATCTAATTCCACCCAGTGATACACATACTTTCCAGCCAGGATTTTGTATACTCATCCATCCACCCCAGTTAGGTAAAGCTTATCCTTGAGTACGTCGAGCTCAGTACCAGCAGTCAGGTGCTAGCCCAGAACAAATCCTTGGCTACGTACATACAGACAGCATAGGGACTAGAACCCTGGATCTTTCAGCTCCGTAAGCAAAGGCCTCTAGCACCTGAGTTCAAGGAGAATCTCCCTTAGCCATTGGTAATTCCGCTTCTCTCCCTTAGACATTTATTGGTCGTTTCCGTCGCATCATGGACTCCTCCCAGAATGCCTACAATGAGGACACCTCTGCACTGGTGGCACGGCTGGATGAGCTGGAACGAGCGTTGTTTCGAGCTGGCCAGAAAGGGCTGAATGACTTTCAGTGCTGGGAGAAGGGGCAGGCTTCTCAGATCACAGCGTCCAGCCTGGTGCAGAATTACAGGAAGAGAAAATTCACGGACATGGATGGTTGAAAGCATGAAGGACACAAAACTGCTACAGGGGACACAGGTACTCTGTGTCAGAGAGAAGAGAGACCAGCCAACCTTGGGAAGGGACAGACTCTCCTCTCAGTTTAACTGAAGTTCTTCTGCGCAGCATCTTCAGATTAGACCAAAGCACGTTTTAGACTAGAGGACGAGTATAACAAGAATACATCACAAAATTGTTTTACAGCACACACATCCTTCTCCCATGGATTTACGGTAATAGTTTTGGGCTTCATAGCTGAGTGGATATAAAAGGCTCTTCTGAAAGAGGATCATTTAATATTTACTGTTTTTATCATATAAATAGATCTGGAATTGTAAATAGGGATTCTGAAAATGTAGTTTCAACTCTTTCACCCCCATCTCAAATCCCACCTTCCCCACACATACCCCAATGTGTTGACATGGGAACAGCTGTTTCCAGCTTCATGATTCCAGAGGACATCCCCGTAACATGAGAAGAGTGGTATAGACTGCATTGTGTTATCCCCTTCTCTCTTGCTATGGCTTCATGTGCCAGTACAAGTGCCTTTGTTAGGGGTAAGCATCTGCTGTTAGCTGATTCTGTTGCTGCTTTAGTTTCGTATGTGATTTTAATGCTTGTCATTGGTACAGTGGAGACTGCCTTCTGTTTGTCCACACAGCAGTTGAAGTGGCGCTGCAAGCTCTATGCACCCTGCCTCCACCTCCCACTGCCACTACTATGCCTTGTACCCGGAAAGCCCACTTCTGGGCATCAGGTGGGAATGGAATGCCCATTCACGCCTAGATGCATGGTGTTTTTTGTGATGTGGACACCGGTTTGCGGAAGAAGTTATCCTGATTGCTAGTTTTAGCTAATGGTGAAGGGGCAGAGCTAATGAGTTGTTTCTTTCCTTCTGATCTATTGTTGTTTCCTCTCTGGAAATGCCATTCTTGCCATTGGGAGCGAATAGAATTAGAACTCATTAAACAGCACAAGAGTTGCTATATGGAGATGTCCTCAAAACGTAGCTCTGCTTGTGAGTCACGTTGGAGGGCAGGAGAACACCCAGAAACACATGGTTCCCTCTCTAGAAAGCTACTTATGGGACCATTGGAATTGGTATTCTTTGGACAAGTCATTAGAAACTATCTGGGTGTTTCTTAGCCTTCCTTGGGAGGAAGCCCTTTAAAAAGTAACTAACGAGGGGCCTTCTCCTGAGAGGTGCTGAGCATTCACAGTGCCTGTTGGCTTCATTAGTAGCTGTGGATGTTAATCAGACTTTCAGCATCTCTTGGGATCAGGCCATGGAGAGCTAAATTTTGTATGGGCAACTTGTTCTTGTCCACGAATACTTAATGTAATTGTTGGCTAAGGGATCCCCTAGAATGGGCGAGTGGCCATTCTCTGGGCCTTAGGAGTGAAAGCTCTGCCTCTGCAGTTAGTCAGAAAGGATACTGAGTGCTGGATACAGCAGCATCTTCAACTTGCCATGGTCTCTTACGTGCACAAGGCAACCTGTCCCACTGCAGGAGACGAAGTAGCGGCTAGTGGAATATGAAGAGGGAGTTCAAGCATGCACATTATTAAATGCCACTGTGCTAAATGACAGCATGCTATGAAAATGATGCATTTTTTATAAGAAACTAATTTTAGCCTGGATTTGTGTATATTCTATTTGGGGATTTCTGTGCTGAATAAATGAGCGTTTCACGTGAAATAAGTTCTTCACACAGAGTGTCTCTCTGTAATTGCCCTGCTGCTGAGAATCAGTCATGGCCAGGAGAAGAATGGCCACTCAGAAACCTTAGCCACAGGGTTAGCGAAGTCTTGTTGCTAGAACCCACCATGTTCCTCACACCGCTCCCAAACATAGGAGTGTTACGTTTATACACTTCCGTTGGCATAGCAACATCTTCCGTTTGACTCCCAGCTCCACTGAGACAATCCTAGCATTTGCCACGAGTCACATTAGAGACACTGCTGGCATAGGCGCCAACTTCTGGTCCCGCCGGTGGGTGCTCAACCCCTCGCTGCCCCTGGCCCCGCCCCGACTCCACCCCTTCCACGAGGCCCTGCCTCCATTCCAACCCCACCCCAACTCCGCCCCCTCCCTGCCCCTATTCCGACTCCTTCCCCAAATCCCCAGCCCCACCTCTTCCCCGCCTCCTCCCCTGAGCGCGCCGCATTCCCACTCTTTCTCTCCCCCCCCCCTTTCCTGGAGTGGCCAAACAGCTGTTTGGCAGTGGCTGGGCGGGAAGCGCTGGGAGGCAGGCAGAGAAGCGGGGACGGCGTGCTCGGAGGTGGGGGGGAGGAGCTTGGTTGCCAGCGGATGCAGAGCACCCACTAATTTTTCCCTGTGGGTGCTCCAGCCCCGGAGCACCCATGTAGTTGGCACCTATGACTGCTAGGTTGATAGAAGGCTCCAACCTTTGATTTTTTATTTTTTTATTTTTAAATGTATAAAACCCGAGTGACAGAAATGTGTCAGTATTTATGCTTAGATTTTGGAGGTTTTGTTTTTAATTCCGGGGGAAACTATTTGATATTTTTGATGTAACCATTCTCTTGCAGCATGTGCAGCCCAAACATTGAAGCATTGTGGTAATACTCAAGAACCGGAAAGTGAAATTGACGGATGATGATAATACTGTACAGCATTCACCATATATAGTGCTTATGTTCAAACACTTTCCAAATATTAGCTAATGAATTCTCACAATCCCAGAGGGGGAAACTGAGGCACAGACATACATGACACACCAAAGGTCACACAGCAACATGATGGCAGAGCCAGAAATAGAATCTGTGTCCTGACTCCTACTCAGTGCTCTAACTACTAGAATGCAGGCAATCCAAAATAAGAGCAAAACAGACGCAATCTGTTTTCATTGTCCAAGCTGAGTGAAGTGAAAACTGAGACCAATCAGCATACATGATTTAAAAGTAATTTAGGTTTTAAAAACCTAGTTTTAAAGGGGGCAGCATTGACGTGAAATCTAGTCTGATTGCCAAACAACACACGTTCCCTAAATGCTTTTACCATTTTTCGTGGTATGTTTTTAAAAAACATTGTTTTCTCTCAAGCAGCAAAGACATTGAAATGACTCTGCACAAAATGCTGTCAAACGCACAAAGTGAACAAATTAAAAAATAGAGGGGTTTTTTCTCTAACCTCTTTCAGTAATCTTAGGTGTACTTGTGACAGGAGTAGGTACAACATTTTCGCATAAATGTGGTGGTTGGTTGGTTTTTTTCCCCGTAGATAAATGTTCCTTTGATACTTTCAGGGGTTATTAATAAACACATGATAGGACTTTTTAAAAGAAAACATGATATTTAACCTGACAGTGTCCCCTGAAATTGCAGCCAACAGTTAGCAGATTTTATGTGCCATTGATTTTCTTGCTGTCTTGTATGCCTTATTCTATCCAGAAATACTTCATGGCTGTTCCAGAGACTAGATGCCATTGAGAAGCCTTGTAAGGTATCTGGCTAAGCCTACTGTATAATTTTGATAAACACAAACTGTACTTCGTAATCACACAGCAGCAAACTAAAGTGAGAAGAGTTGTAAAACAGAAACAATCCCTGTCATTTGACTAACAAAGTTAAGGAGCACGTATTTAACAAACCAGCAAAGTGGAAGGTCGCTCTAGAATACTGGCAGCGAATCCTTGTCAGAAGTAATGAGTTGGAAAACTCCTCTCGAGTCTACATTTGCACCTTGATTCTCTTTAAACTTTTTATTTATTGCTTCTCAGGTACTTTTCTTTACAGCAGAGGGAGCCACTGAGGCATGATGCCCAATTAAATATAAATAGCTTTTCAACCAACATGCAAAACCACCCATCCCAGTTCTTTCCTCCTTTTTTACTTCTGTTGCAGCTTCTTCGCCAGCTGCTTTGTGCTCTAATCAATGTCTCAGTCTGGGCTTGGGTTATTTTTGGTTGGCAAAGAGAAGATATTGATTGCCCCTGCCAGACTGGAAGTAGTAAGTGTAGTCATTCTGATTTCAGTATTGAACATCAATCTCCATAGCGGAGAGGTCAAGCTAGATCAAGAACTAGCAACCAGGAAAAGATAAAGCAAAAAGTGGCACCAGACCTTGTAGCACCTCCTTTGGCGTGAAGGAATCTATTTAACAGGAAGACATTTTAGGGTGGGATTTTTGAAAGTACCAAAGTGAGTTTGGAGCACAAATCTTATTGCAAATCAATGAGGTGTGTGCTTGTAAACCATTTGAAAATCCTACCACTGTCCTGGCAAGGGGGGTTCTGAGCCGACACATACAGATTAGCCAGTGGCTGAGCCCTACTGCATCGATTTGAGGAGTGAGGTGTGACCCAGGGACTTCTTGGTGCCAACCAGCAGAGAGCACAAGGGATGCATAGGGTTGCACAAGGGATCCCCTGGGTCAGACATAGCCATATTAGTTCACCAAAGGGTGACATGTAAGGTCTCTGCTGAGAGGCAGTAGCCCACAGGTTTCCATAATCATTTCAAAATGTTTGCATGGATAATATTTAAGGAGTTACTTATCCATACTGGAAATTATGTTCTTAAAATCTTAACGTTAAGACAGGTAACCAGGAGATGACATGCTGTGGACAGGTTCTTTTTAGGCAGGGCATCTCCCCGGACGCTTGTATGGTTATTGTGTATTGTGTGCCTCACAATAGATGCTGATTTACAGACAAAGTCAAATGCTGATTGAGATTGTGAAATCTACAAGAAAGGAATATACAGGAAAAAGCAACCAGCAGGGGGGCATCTGGTTTATGAATAAGGACAGTCAATAATTCTGATATATCTGTGGGTGCAAACAGACACCCTAGATCTTTCACTGAGGAGGCAAGCTGACGGTGTGACTTGTCTCATGAATGGAAGATCACAGCCAAACCTGGCTGTAAAACGGTGCAAGGACTTTGGGTGAGCGTTGCTCTCTAAGACATGAAAATGTCTAGGTTCTAGAACATGATTTTATTTTATATGTAACCATATGTTTTTAGTACTTCTGCTTGCTATCACATGAATTTCTACACTTCGTTCAATAAACTTTTACTTGTTTTCACTGTAAGTGTTGTGTGTCGAGCAGAGTGGTGATCTGAAGTGGAACTGTTAAGTTGGCATGTATTGCTTCTTTGGAAGCAGCAAATCTGTGAATACTGCAAATGGCCAGTGGATCATTGGCTGGAAGCTCTAGGCAGACTCTCGGGGGCTGGAATGTTCCTACTGCTAACCTGTAGAGAGGTAGCAGGGCCTGCATAGGCCTAGAGGGGATGGTTTGTGTTGCCCATCATCAGTGGAGTTGGGGAACTGACCCATGGCAGGCACAGATGAGGCTCCCTCACACTAAGGACGGATGGTAGCCTCACAACCGTGGGTACGTACCCCGAGAAAGCACCTCCCTTTGTCTGTTGTTGGGTTTTTTTAAGCAGTGATGTCAGATGTGCTGTACTCCACATTCTAATTGAGCCAGTGGCACAATCCAACTTGATCCAGCACAGTCCAGGTCTGAGCCAATCCAAGAATGGCACAGGGTAAACCTTTTCTAGATATAAAGTGCCCCCAGCCCCATCTGCTCAGAGGGTGCATTGTGTAGTGGTTAAAGCACAGCACTGGGAGTTAGGAGACCTGGGTTCTGTTCTTAGCCCCGCCAGTCTCCTCTTGTGACAATGGACAAGTCACGTAGGTCTGGATATTTAAAGGTATTTAGGCATTGCTGCACTCAGCATTGCAAGACCTAACCGATTTAGGAGCCCAAATCTCATTTTCAAAAGGGATTAGGCACTTTGCCTGTCAGTGGGATTTGGGCTCCTAAGTGCCTAAATACCTTTAAATATCTGGGCCTTTTTGTGCCTCAGTTTGTGCCTCAGTAAAATGAGGATATGATAGGCCTAAAGGGGTTGGACGTCTTGTGAGGATTAACTTACGTTTGAATGCCTGCGATATTTTATAAACATCAGTGCAAAGTATTAATTTGTTGCAATAAATCCGTACCTCAGTGTTTACAATAGGGAAAGGTCCTTGTGTCTGCCGAACTCCAGCTCCTCACTTAGGGAGGGCTCGACAGAGTATCTAAAAGTTATCCCTATTTAGAAAACATTCTGGGTTCTTTGATCAGCCCAGTCACAAATTTAACTGTTGAACTTTTCTAGGGGCGGGACCCACCTGATCACCATGAGGGCCGTCTTTTTTACACCCTCCACCCTTCTATCCTACCTAAACAGCGCCTCGTCACTGCTGCAAAGTGGCCATAGAAGCAGGGCTGAGCTTGCCTTTTCTTCTCTTTTGGGTGGTTTTCCCCGAGTGGCAGTATTTCCGCTGGAGCGAGCGGAGTCCTAAGCACTTAATATTGCAAATCGTCTTCAGTGAGATTCTGTACGAAGCCGCTAATCATGTCCCCGATTGCTCACCGTGCTAGAACTATTCAGGGATGGGATGAGGGGTGAGTATTTGGGGAGTCTGGCCTACACTAGCATCCTGCTTGACCAGTGGTTTCTTTTTCCAAGACTAGCCTTAGAAAGGGATCTCTGTGATGGGTTTGACGTGGCTTTCCATGCTTCCCTGTGAACAGGCAACACGATTTAAACCTGTGGTGGGCAGAGTCCATTTCTAAAGGCACTAAGATAACACAAGGGGGTATTGGTCTGGGATTAGGGCTCCTATGTGCTACAGTAACCTATATAATAAGATTCCAGGATTGTCACTCTGATGCCTAGAGCGTCTGTTGAATCAGGGAGAAGAGATGGGAACAGAGCTACAATCATGGCTGAGAGCTCTTTTTGTTTAGGTATCACCAGACTGACTCATCACTGGGATTCGCATTCTGTTACTTGTCCAGTTCTCAGCCACTTTCACCTTTTTTACACTCTGCAAATTCAGCCTGTACGACAGCATGGTCTTTTACCTAGGGCAGATCATATTGTTCATCATAACACAGGCTTCCCATGGAAATACCTCCTGGGGGAAGAGTCACCTCACAGGGGAATGGAGCTGGGTGTAGATCCCTGCAGAATGAACTCTGATTCTTACTCCAAGCCCATTGACTCTTGGGGAATCTGTAAGAAGCCGCAAACTTCTGCTCCAAGGTCATGCGTTCTGTTTCCTCGCATCAGCAGGACCTTAGGGGTATGTCGGCACTGAAGGCTGGAAGCAAGCGCCTTGACCTAGCACGCTAATCAGCAGTGTGGGTGCTGCAGCTTGGGCTGCACCTTGGGCTCTCACGCCTAGGAGCCCCGTGTGCTTGAGACCCCAAGCTGTACCCTGAGCCACCGTGTCCACACAGCTGTTTGTAGTGTGCTAGCTCGAGCCAAGCTCTCATGAGTCTGTCTACCCAGGCTGGGAGGCTAGCTCCCCACTGAAGTGTAGACGTACCGTAGGCATCTTAACCACCTCTCCATGCACACCCAGCCCCAATTCCCCTTACCAGCAGCTACTCACACGCCTGGAGAGAGGACAGACCCACTGGGGCTGGGTTGGATTTTGACATGTACATTACTGGCCCAACACCTTCCCCCACAGTTAAATCTGACCCCGGAAATGCTCCGATCCCTTGCTGATGATCCACAGATTCAGTTTCATTGGAAGAGGGGAGGAAGGCTTGGTGATGTCTGACTACTGTGATCAAGCCATTGTGATCTCAGCCAGTCATTTAGACCAATCATGTCAGGAACTCAAGCTGTATTGTCTGCTGCCAACGTTATTCAAAGTAAGGGACACACTGTTGCCCTTCTTTTTATTGGCAGTGTTTGTATTAACCTCTTGCTTGCGGAATCAGACACATTTATCGGTTAATTACTGAATTTTCCCCACTAGTTCCGAGAGGAGTGTGAAATGACCCTGTCTGTGCACTCACCTTCTTTGTGCTAGCAGCAAAGAATCCTGTGGCACCTTATAGACTAACAGAGGTTTTGCAGCATGAGCTTTCGTGGAAGCTCATGCTGCAAAACCTCTGTTAGTCTATAAGGTGCCACAGGATTCTTTGCTGCTTTTACAGATCCAGACTAACACGGCTACCCCTCTGATACTTCTTTGTGCTGTTTGTGAATTGCCTTGTCAGAGTCAGCAAAGGGAGCACTGAGCAGAAGATGCTGTTTTTGTATGAGTCCTACCTTAACTTTTTTTAATCTAGGCTAGTATGAATCCAGGTGCTATTCTCCAGCAGCTGAGGCCAAAGTTGGAGCCTAAATTACTTGAGAATGTCTCTTTGAACTTGTAGATACTGTAACAGGATGGAACAAATATCAAATGGGACCCAGCCTGAGCCCTGATAGCTGCGAACAAAAACCAAAATGTTAATTTCAAGCTCCACCAGGGACGAGAAAATATATCGCCGTTTGCCAAATAGAAAAAGACCAAACTGGCGAGAATGAAGCTGTGACTCTGAGCTACAAATAACAGCGAGTACAACTCCGTTAAAGTAAAACAATGGTAAAGATAATTCCTTATCTGGGTCCTGTTAACAACAGCCTTGCTTGTGTTAACACATTGTGCATCCATGTTGGCATAAAACTAGCCCCATCAAGGCATGAGTAACTGTGAGTTACCTGGAGGTCCGGTAGATGCTACAATGAGTCAAGGAATGGGACCCAGGCGTCCTGACTCCCTGTCCCATTCTCTAACTGCTTTAAAACGGCTGCATAACTATCCATCTGTCTGAGAGCAGGAGAACAGCAATTTCCACCAGTAGTTTGGTTATGAATATATTCCCCCTCCATCCAATAGGTCAGCATCTCGTGCCTGGCTTTATTTCATCCGGTGCTAAGAGGAGGTGAAAGGGACATCTTTGGATTAATAATACCTAGTTCTTACACAAAGGCCAGTATCTTTAACCTCACTGTACAGATGGGGAAACTGAGGCACGGGGAGGGACGTGAGTTGCCCCCGGTCACCCAGCAGGCCAGGTCTCTTGAAAACACAGGTCTCCCTATCTGCTAGACTACACTGCCACTCCCACCCCCATGTGGCGCACTCACTTTCCCTCCTCCCCCTCCAATTTCCAGGACGCAGTGCTGCGTGCCATGCTTCCTGCGCAGGTGAAGAGCACGCCTGGCATTAGTCTTTGCTGTTCCCTTGTAGAGCAGAACTCCATTCCAGAGAGCTGTGCCCTGGGCCTCCCAGTGCCTCCCTTAGATTGTTGTGGAAAATTACAAGGAATGGCACAACCCAAGAAGCCAAGGCGCTCGCTCCGTTTTTAAAACACTTCATTAATGTCATTGAGAATTCCAGCAGGTTCCTGAGATTAGCACACTTCTATTTTTGAAGAGTTCTTTCTAACGGCGGCCTGCCAAGCAGGGCCAGCAGCCTCAGAAATCTTTCTATCTGGATTGGCAGGACACACTGTGGTTTTTCACCTTGCATTAGCCTCTGTGAATTCTTGTAGCTTCAGCTCTTCCCTGCTGCTCCCCCGTGCCTTGAAAAAATGTGTAGTCATGTTTTGTAGTTAGCCCTGCAGGAAGGTGGAAGCAGATTCCGTGCCAGGGCCGAGAGCTGCAAGCACCAGTCTTTGGGCATGATCAGCATGAGTTTGTTGCCCCGGTTGGCAGAATTCTGGGCATGGTGAGACTCCTCCTAAAATATTATGGATCTTGGGAGGGCCCCCTTACCTAGACATGAGTCACAGAGTGCAGTGTGTGTTGCTATTGTAAGCAGACATCTGATCGCACATTCAAACACATCACGTAGGACTCAGCTTCTCAGAGGAAGCATGGCCAAGCCTTTGGATGGAGGAGAAGCAAGAAGAGGTGCGAGGCTGCATCAAAGTCAATGCGTGGAGGTGCGGATGCAAACCCACTCGCAAATGTGGGTGGAACCTGAACTCTGTACCTTGGTGCCTCATGAAAATGTCTGGCTGGATTAAAACAAAAAAATGTTCAGCACCAAACAGCAACCAATGCTCTCAGCATTGGGGGTGGAGTGTGAATGTCCATTGTTCTTAATGGTAGCTGAGCCCTCTTGAAAACATAGGCCAGATCCTGCCAGACTGCAACTGGAAGCAGAAGGAGTAAAGCACCTCCCAGGATCAGGCCTGTACTGCCTGGGTATTTCTCTTGCAGGTATTTCTGTAGTGCCTGATGCTGTCGTAGGTGAGTGCTGGGCAATAAACAAGATTCAAACAGAACATTACTTCTAAATCCTCTTTGCCCTTGTGCTTTGGGGTCCATATTCTCCCTGAGTCCTAGGCACACTTGAAGCATTAAAAATTGAATTATCCCAGCCAAAAAAAAAACCCCAAAACCCAGGGAAATGCTTTATAGCCTGGAAACCCTCTTCTGTTCACCCTGGGATCAGAAGAGAAGAGGCTTCCTATATTAAATCTCTGCCAGAAAAAGCACCATTTGGCCTAAGAATAAACATGAGAAATTTCAACCTAAAGGTAATCTACCCCCCCACCCCACCCCAAAAAAAGTAACAAGTGCCTGAAAACAGGGGCTTGTAATGAGAATCTCCTCCTGGACCATGACTTTGCTGTTACAATTCTGCTGTGACTTTGTAATAAAGGCATCAATGTAAAAAAGCAAATAGAAATGTTACTAAAAAGCCAACCCCCATAGGATCTGAGCTCTCAGCTTTTGAGGCCCATAAAAGCAGAGGCAGCTGTTCTGCTAGCCACAGGAGGGCTCTGGGCTTGTTCCCTGGTTGCGGGTAGAAGCATAAGGAGAATTACAAGAACAAGGAAAAAAAAGAGAAAAAAATCAAATACCAGAGCTGAATTGATCAAATAAAGCCCTGCCCCAGGGTCACACCAAGAAATTGCAAAAGGACTGTGCAAAATTACCATGGAAAAACAAACCCAAAGCCAGCTCCTTGGTGGTTGTAAATCATTGTAGCACCAGTGGGGTTGATGGAGCTATGCCAAATTTACACCAGCTATGGATTTGGCCCACAGTCTAATGGTTTAAGTATGGGACACAAGGCCAGGAACTCATAAGAACGGCCACACTGGGTCAGACCTATGGGCCCTCGAGCCCAGTATCCTGTCTCTTACAGTGGCCAGTGCCAGATGCTTCTGGTAGTAGCTCTGTTTTGACCCTGGTGCTGCCACTTACTCACTGGATGATCTTGGGCGAGTTACTTAATTCTGTGCCTCGGTTTCCCTAGATGTAGACCAGGATTAATAATGATCCCCTTCTTCCCTCCCTCCCTCAGAAGGATGGTGGGATCTCCTTTGTGGCTGTCATGCCCAGCTGGAGGGGGAGTCTGCTGGGGGCAGCCCCGCTTCTGAAGGAAAAATGGGGAGGAAACCACACAAGTCAAATGTCATGAAGCTTCCTGGTGCTGAGTAAGGACTTCAGTAGCCGCCATCATTAGAGCCATGAATGCCTCTCTGGGCTAGCAGAGGCATCTGTATCTGTTCCGGGCTGTCCAGCTAGGTTCTAAAGCTTTCACGACTGAAAATCAATGTTATATCCAGCATGTCAGGGTGATAGGCGGCAGGTTACAGCATGGGTTAAAATGAATTTAAATGAGTATATCTGTCTTTAACAGACTCTTTACCTAAAATCACTGGAATGAAATAACCCCCAGCAGCCCTGGGGGCTCCTCTTTCCTGCTGCTTGAAACATGCAGCCAGCCTCCAAGGGTGCTGAGCTCCTGCAGCAAGGCCCAAAAGCCCCTTATGCTATACCCTTGGGAGAAGGGCCGCGGTAACGGACACACACACACACACTGGGGACAGGAGGCAGGAGCCATTCAAACATCAGAAGACAGGCCAAAACCCACCACATAACTCTTCTGCTAAACTCTCCTGATTTGGGGGTCCGTCGCATGGCTTTGGGGGGATTTGCAACATTGAGTGATATGGCCAAGGTGACGTAGTGTGCCAGTGGCGAGCAAGGAATCAAATCCAGCTCTCCTGACTCCTAGCCCAGTGCTGTCTCCATTGGACCATGCTGTGGTCCACCCAGCATTGTGCAGTGCCTTATCCTGTTCCGTTCTACATGGCCCAGGCAGTGGAAATGTCCACTGTGACCCCCAATGTAAATTCTGAATGGGCGTTATTACTGCGGGAGGGGTAATCCGATCATATGTGTAATTCACGTTTGTCAGGAACCAGCAGAGAGAAATAACGCAGGGGCCCTGTTCAGAATTAATGGCATGCATGCTCCCAGCCTTCCTTGGCCATCTAGAAAATGGAGTTTTTTAATGACTGTTCAATAATTGATTTTGAGGCCAGGCTACACTACATAAATCAGTGGAGTGACGGCATCCATTCCTGAGCCCTCCTCAACACACGCTTCCTCCGCACAGGCTTTCAAAGGAAAAACCACTAGAGGATAAAAGCAAGCCAAGGGCCAGCTTCTCATGGTGTAAATCAGGCGTACGCTGGAGGAATGGAGATCAGAATCAGGTCCCAACTGTACCACTCCAAGCAAGACCGCTATGTGGTCACTCTTACATTGGTGTCAATCTGGAGTAATTCCAGTGAAATCAGTGGAGTTGCTCCAGATTTACACCTGTGTGGATGAATCCTGCCCTGCTCTCTGATCAGGTTTCTGAAGGTCTCGCCTGCGTTTCTGGTATTTATTCAGTGCTAATCCTACTCTCAGCTACACAGGCACTGCTCCCATTAACAGCACTGTGAATCCAACACTTGCCTCCATGTACTCCCCAGGACCGAGATCATCGGCTAGATTCTGATCTCTGTTACATCCAGTGTAACGCCATCGACTGGAGGGGTCTCTCCAGATTTACACCAATGCCTTGGAGCTCAGAAGCTGGCCCATGTCTCCATCTCTTTATACAGCACTGACTGAACTGATGGCATTTAGCGACCAAACGACGTTTCTAGGAAGCAGTTGCCTCACTGCGGGCGGCTAGGGCTACCCATAAATCTGGGGTTACAAAGCGATCGCAAATGAGTCTATGTAGGCCCAGGAAGCGCAGTGATACCTCTGGATGACATAGGAAGAGGTAACTGCTTTAAATTGCGCATTGGGAACTGCCTTCAATACACAGGCAAAGAAAGACAATCTCATTTACAATTGCTTCTATCATAAAAACAAGCAGGGAGCTAATTACTTGGGAGCCATCTGCGTGGGAGAGCTCTGATCTCACCAGGCTTTGAGCAAATCTGTTGAACCTGTTCGTTTTTTAACCATAATAACTGATCGCTGCCATAATGAATGGATCGGATGCCTTTGGTTGGCACCCTCTGCCTTTACCGTCTGGACTGCGGGCGATGACTCAGGATGGGTGGATTTTCGCTGCACTGTGACCATTGTTTCATGCCCTCTGCAGGCTGTCAGCAGAGAGTGGCTGTTACTCTGCACATGGGCAGGAGCGTCTCTGCAAAGCAACCCCAGGTGGCAGGAGATGGAGACATGCCCAACTGATGCCGCTGAGCACAGTAAACAGCAATCATCTCATTTGGGAGCCAGCTCAGAAATCAGCTGCATTGGGACAATAAAAGGGATTTGCAGCCTAGTAAACAAACGCACGAGCCTGCAGACAGGATTTCCGGAGGCCTGACGCTGAATCTCTCTCGGCGTGAAGGGAGGAGGAATCCTGGCACTGCAGCGAGAGGAGCTGAATAAATACCTAGGTAGGTTACACTGGGGAACCGCCTCTTAGCAGAGTGATCAGTGCATAGAAGACTGGGGGTCCCAGAACATGGGGCCTTCCTCTTGGGTATCATCTCCTAGAGAGACCAGCGGTGTCTGGCAATGCAAGACTGACTCGCACCACAGCCACCTCTTGAGAACGGTGTGAGAACAGCACCCACAAAAGCACGTCAGGCAGGGAAGCTGAGATTATTAGCCCCTTGCGTTCCCCTGTAAACGATCAGAAAGCCAGTGCAGAGACCAGCGGGCAGGTGCTCCCAGCGCCTCGTGCCACTCTGGGCATGGAGCTATATTCTGCACCAGGTGCACACCACAGGTGGCTGTGAGCAGAGTGCATTGCATGGGTCCATCCTGGAGGGGGCAGAAATGTCGCTGATGCATTGGTGAGCCTGGCGATGAGCCTGGCTTGAGAACCCAGAGAGAGGAGTTGCAATCTATTGTCCTGCTGCAGGCGATGTAGCACGTGGCTTGTGGCGCTTTCCTGCATGGGAAGGGATCCAGCGGGAGCTTGGGGCTGCAAATCATTTCGACCGCCAACAACTGGGTGCTGATGTAAATAAGCCCATGGCCACTGCAGATTCCTGCCCATGATGCTACCTCTTGATCCTAGCAGCCTTTCACTTGGATCAAGAGGAAGCAGTGACTGTTGGGAGGTGTGGTCTAGAAGGCGGGCTGTGCCTCCATAGGAGATGGGGGTGGGGGTGCTATGGTAGTGCCTGGCAAAGAACCTCACTAATACACAAGTAATGAGATCCACCCTGCTCCCCTCGTTGAGCAAAGAATAGCTTCCAGGCTGCTTTCAGCCTTCCATAGCCCTTGTCTGCCTGCCTCCCGCTCTGCAGCAGAGCTCTCCGGGGGGCATGACCTTGCTGACCCAGGCCGCCCCCCCCCCACCTCCATCGCATTGTGTGACATTGACCCTTGCTTCCCCAGAAGAGCACAAGAGACGGGAGTGGGGAGGGGATGCTCCCAGACCTGCGACTCCCTCGCCTGAGAGCTGGCCCCTAACCCTCCACAAGCCGATTAAGCCCAGCGTGTTAATTGGCTGTGACAGCTCATTTTGTTATCGCCCGCCTAGTTATTGACCTGGTGTGTGTGACCGGGTGCAAAGTGAAGGTCAGAGCCAGCCCACAAGCCTCCCGTTCCAGCAAGGCTCGGAGAGCGGCAGGTCCGGGCTCAGCCCTGGCAGCCTCTAATCTGGGACTGGGCTGGAAACAGGCCACGCTCTGGGACAGGAGGGAAGCTGCTTGGTTTGGACGCTGTAGCTTAATGCCTCTGCTTCTGGACAGGCCCCTCCTGGCGGGCTCATCCAGGTACACAGCCCTCTGGGCTGACAGCCCCCTCGCCCATCACACCCTCCAAAGGTCTCTCTTCGGAGTCCACCCATTCTGCGCCTTTAAACCATCCTTTGGAAGTCATTGCCCAGCAATCTGCTCTGTCCGCCCGGCACGCTATGGTGCAGTGCTAGGGAAAAAACAGTGGTAGCAGAGGGTGGGGCACACTCCTGCCGTGGGTGAGCAGGCAGAGCAGAGACGGCCTCCGTGATGAGAGGTGGGGAAGGTGAGGCACAGAGAGGAGAGGCCAAGAGAAAATGAGTGTCAGAGCCAGCATTACAAGTCAGGCACACCTGGCTCCCAGGCTGTGCTCAGACCCACTGAGGTCAGCATGGCACAGAAGTACACAGGTATATGGCCCTGGGGTGGGGGGGAACTAAACCCTCTCAGCTTCCGAGCTGGCCCGTGCATATATTTTTTTAAAGGGCAGCCTCCCTTTCCTTGGGTGCAATTTGCCCTTGCAGATCGTGTGCCCACATACTTGTTTTGCACCTGCAATGAACGACAGGCACCCATCTGACTATTTAGAAGGTTAAGCCTCTGAATTGCAAGGGCCTGAGCCCTCCACCTGGCTGGATTTGCATCCGCAGTTAGCTGCAGGTACAAAAAATAACCCCATATCTGTGATGGGATATGATGTGATGGCTTCTTGGCCAGAAGCAGAGGCAGGGAACTCAACCTCTCTCAGGCTTGCTGATGCTCATGGGATGCACACTACAAAGTCTGCTTTCCTGGACTCCTGCAGCTGCCCCTCCAGCTGTTCGGCCATCTGCCCGGCTACGCTGCACTTCTGGAAGGAAGAGCCTTCTGTCCATGAGCAGAGCATTGCCTTAAGACGAGCTGACAGCCATTTGCAATGAGGCCTTCACTTAGAATCATAGAAGATCAGAGTTGGAAGAGACCTCAGGAGGTCATCTAGTCCAACCCCCTGCTCAAAGCAGGACCAACCCCAACTAAATCATCCCAGCCAGGGCTTTGTCAAGCCAGGCCTTAAAAACCTCTAAGGATGGAGATTCCACCACCTCCCGAGGTAACTCATTCCAGTGCTTCACCACCCTCCTAGTGAAATAGTGTTTCCTAATATCCAACCTAGGCCTCCTCACTGCAACTTGAGACCATTGCTCCTTGTTCTGTCATCTGCCACCACTGAGAACAGCTGAGCTCCATCCTCTTTGGAACCCCCTCTTCAGGTAGTTGAAGGCTGCTATTGAATCCCCCCTCACTCTTTTCTTCTGCAGATTAAACAAGCCCAGTTCCCTCAGCCTCTCCTCGTAAATCATGTGCCCCAGCTCCCTAATCATTTTCTTTGCCCTCCATTGGACTCTCTCCAATTTGTCCACATCCTTTCTGTAGTGGGGGGCCCAAAACTGGATGCAATACTCCAGATGTGGCCTCACCAGTGCCGAATAGAGGGGAATGATCACGTCCCTCGATCTGCTGGCAATGCTCCTACTTATACAGCCCAATATGCCGTTGGCCTTCTTGGCAACAAGGGCAAACCGTTGCCTCCTATCCAGCTTCTCGTCCACTGTAATCCCCAGGTCCTTTTCTGCAGAACTGCTGCTTAGCCAGTCAGTCCCCAGCCTGTAGCAGTGCATGGGATTTTTCTGTCCTAAGTGCAGAACTCTGAACTTGTCCTTGTTGAACCTCATCAGATTTCTTTTGGCCCAATCACTCTGGACCCTATCCCTACTCCCCAGCATATCTACCACTCCCCCCAGTTTAGTGTCATCCACGAACTTGCTGAGGGAGCAATTAATCCCATCATCCAGATCATGAATAAAGATGAACAAAACCGGCCCCAGGACCGACCACTGGGGCACTCCGCTTGATACCGGTTGCCAACTAGACATTGAGCAGTTGATCACTACCCATTGAGCCCGACGATCTAGCCAGCTTTCTATCCACCTTATAGTCCATTCATCCAATCTATACTTCTTTAACTTGCCGGCAAGAATACTGTGGGAGACCGTATCAAAAGCTTTGCTAAAGTCAAGGAATATCACATCCACTGCTTTCCCCATATCCACAGAGCCAGTTATCTCCTCATAGAAGGAAATCAGGTTGGTCAGGCATGATTTGCCCTTGGTGAATCCATGTTGACTGTTCCTGATCACCTTCCTCTCCTCCAAGTGCTTCAAAATGGATTCCTTGAGGACCTGCTCCATGATTTTTTTGGCGACTGAGGTGAGGCTGTAGTTCCCCGGATTCTCCTTCCCTTTTTTAAAGATGGGCACTACATTAGCCTTTTTCCAATCATCCGGGACCTCCCCCGAGCGCCACGAGTTTTCAGAGATAATGGCCAGTGGCTCTGCAATCACATCAGCCAGCTCCCTCAGCACCCTTGGATGCAGCACATCCGTCCCCATGGACTTGTGCATGTCCAGCTTTTCTAAATAGTCCTGAACCTGTTATTTAAACTTTAAACATATATAAAAACATGAGGCTGAGGCTTCGACATCAGAAGCAAAGCAACCTACTGTGCAGGCAGGTGTGTTAGGCCACTCGCCGTGAAGGATCCCCAGTTGCCTTACACACTGGGTCTGTAGGAATCCTTCACCAACCACTGAAATGCAGCCCCCTCTGGGGTGCAGCCCCCGTTTTNGTTCTTAAGACACCCCTGTCAGCAGCACTGTGCCCCTTTAGCACCATGCTGGGGCGTCTTTCCAGTACTGACTCTGCAGGGGGTGCGGGGCAGGAGGGAAGAGCGCCCCCTATTGAATCGTTAACACTGCTTCCTAGGTTTGATGTTNATCGGCAAGACACCCCTGTCAGCAGCACTGTGCCCCTTTAGCACCATGCTGGGGCATCTTTCCAGTACTGACTCTGCAGGGGGCAGGAGGGAAGAGCGCCCCCTATTGAATCGTTAACACTGCTTCCTAGGTTTGATGTTGAGGTTTCCCACCCAGTTCTGGAGCAGGGACTGATCCTGCTTAATACACAAGATTACAGCCTGAGTGGGTAGGGCTGCAGCAAGAGGGGCGTGGCTCTTTGTCCCACCCCTCCTCCCTCTTTCGATAGCTGTCTCTGGTTTTGAAAACGCTGCGCACACCGCTGTCCTCAGCACAACCCTCAGAGGCCGATTCCCGAGAACCCGGCCTGGAAACTCCCTGCACAAGTTCGGAGCACTTGGCCCGGGGGGTTGGCTGTTCCTGGAATTCTCTGCCCCCCCACAGAGCAAGTACTGAAGCACCTGTGTGACGACAGCCATTACAATGGGAATGAAAAGGGTCCAGATTGGGTCCCCTGGCAAGTGAAATATTAACAGAGCTGGAGAACCAGAGGTAGTAAGATACTGCTGCAAGGCAGGTGCCTTTTAATGCTCCATCAGGTAGCAAGACTTGGGTAGGAGGCAGAGATCAGACCTCTCCCTGGACGGGGGACAGTCCTTCCCTCCACGCCCCGCCACCACATGCTAGCTGTCAGCAGCAGCAGCATCTGGCATGTGCTGCGGAGATCGGCTGGCAGAGGTTACTGCAGAACCAATCGCTAAGTCTCGTGCGTCACTACCGGCATGCACTGAGCTTGCCCAGGCCCTGGGGATTTGGCATCTTTCCTTGCACCTGGGTTTTCTTATTTTGCAGCTCAGCAGACTGCTGCTGGGAAAATCTCTGCTCAGCTGCCCCAGGGACGTAATGGCTCTATGAGGGGCACGGCCTCTTAAGGGGTGGGGAGCTGGTGTGATCGCTTTCCCCTTGAATGGGCGTCTCAGAGGTTCCCCCAGCAGTGCAGATTGTGCAGGGACAGCAAGGCAGATAGGATGCAGCAGCCCCTGGAGGCAAAGGGCGGGAGGTTGTGAGGGCAGTTCCCCTCACTGGCACCTCCCTGCATGAGGTGGAAAATCCAAACCTGTGAACGACTCCCCCAAAGTCCGGCAGTAGGGGTTGGGCCAAAGGACTGCAGTGATATCCGAGTACCCCAGGGAAGTTGTAACAGTGGGTTGAACCAGAGAGGGGGCTGTGGAACAGGGGGTGCAGCCCCAGTCCTGTTTGATTATCACACCCAGCTGGGAAGGGGTTAAGTGTTCCCGGTAAAGGGCTGAGACACCGTGGGGTGAAGATGGGGCTGCAGGAGGGAGGCTGGCTCCTGTGACTAGCCCTGGGGTGCAGAGTGAAAAGTTCTGGGTTCTGCATTGGCTGGGAGCTTTGTGTTACCTGGGGAGGTTTTATTTGAATTAAGAAAATGGTGGTTTGGAGGAAGGGGCTGAAAGACCCTGGATGTGGCAGCGAATCCTTCATAGGCTGGGGAGACAGGCCAGCAGCCTACGGTTGTGACAGCAAAGCCCTTTACTTGTGGAGGTGCTTGAAATCCAAACTCCAATCCAGATCTGCATTTGACAAGCGGCTCTTGTCTTGATATGATTATTAACGATTTATTTCTGTTTTGGAGCCCTAGTTATGGGCCAGGACCCCCTGGTGCTAGGTGCTGTACAGTCACCGAACAAAACAACTGTCCCTACCCCAAAGAGCTTCCAATGTAAGGGCAAGACAACAGATGGATACAGAGTACAAGGCAACAAGGAGAGAACCCAACCCCCAGCTCCCCAATCCAGGGAGCAGTGTAGCCAAGTGGGGAGGATTCCAGACTGAAACCTTGGTTTTATTCCTGGCGCAGCTATCGACTTGCAGCGTGACCTGATGCAAGTCACCTCCCTGCCCTGTGCCTCAGTTTCCCCATCTGTAAAAAGGGGTTAGTGGTGGTTTGTAAAGTGCTTTGAACTCCTTAGGGGGGATTTGCTGAGTGTTACTATTAAGCATCTCTGCCCATTGGCTGTTTCATAGATTCCAAGGCGAGGAGGGACCGCTGTGATCATCTAAGCTGACCTCTTGTATAACACAGGCCAGAGAATTTCCCCCAAATGATTCCTACAGCAGATCTTTTAGGAAAACATCTAATCTTGATTTAAAAATTGCCAGAGATGGAGAATTCACCATGCCCCTGAGTAAATTGTTCCCTGGCAAATTGCTGGGCTGAGTTGCTTTGCAATCCAGGTCCAACTTGGCCCCTTGAGCTCTCTCGCTCTTGCAGAACGCTGCGGCAAGTTCTGAAAGCAGAGTAGCAAGCCCAAGGCAGCAGGAGCTGACAGAACAGTTCGGGGAGGAGGAGGTGAACAGAGCTCTGAGTGGAGCGATGTGCTGCACAGCACCCCGGCGTGGTGTCTGCAGGGAGGCGGAGAGCCCGTACTTTACCACAGGGGCGGGGTGGGGGTGTGTGCAGGCAGTGTTGAAAA
Organism: Platysternon megacephalum; assembly: GCA_003942145.1. Classification (NCBI taxonomy): domain Eukaryota; kingdom Metazoa; phylum Chordata; order Testudines; family Platysternidae; genus Platysternon; species Platysternon megacephalum. The sequence continues at coordinate 1,047,659 of QXTE01000275.1, forward strand.
CCTGATCAGACACTCACGCCAGGTCTCATCAATCAGCGCTGATCCAGTGCCCGTCTGACGCTGATGTGCTAGCGGGGAAGACTGCCAGGCTGGGATGTGGCTGCTTCTTGACATACCAGGCTGACTCCTGGGGACTGGGCAGTGAAAACAGGGAAAGGAGCCGTGTCAGGGCCCTGCAGTGGCTTTCTGCTGGCTGGCCTGGGGCAAAGGGGCCACTAGGGCAGACATACAGCCAGCCCAGGGGATAGCCCAGGTGCAGGAGCCCTCTACGCCAGGTACAGAGTCAGCTGTGTGCTGCCCCTGCAACAGGGGCTGTTCAGGGCAGAGCAGGAGTGGACCACAGGAAGGAGAGGGAGTGTCAGGGGCATGGATGGGGTGTTCTTATGCCTGCTGATTCTGCACACCTGCAACGGCCCATGGGGATATTCCAAGAGGAGTCCACGTTGGAGCAGCTGCTAGGGAGCTGCCTAACCCATGCTGGGGGCTGAGTTGTCCCCTGGCAGCCCCCAAATAGGGGAAGCACAAGGGTACCCCTCCAGCCCCTAGGGATGCAGTTTTCTCTGTTAAAGGGGCAGCAGCTCAAACATGAAAACCACAGAACCTCTGTGTTCTACATCCCTCGGGAAGTGACTGAGAACCAGCTTCCAGCCCCACACACGAGTGATGTCTGGTCTGGACTGAAATACCAGTTTGTGGCCGTTAATCTTTCTCTGAAGAGTGACTCTGTGAAAATGACGTTGTGAGGTTCCTTGTTCATTGGACTGATCCTTTCCATCTCAAATGTTTGCCATTTACAGGTCTGTCTCATCTTACGCTGGGGTTACGTTCCGCGGTCAGCGCGTAAAGCGAAAACCGCGTATAGTCAAAATTACATTGAGTGTAATGGCGGGCAGAATCGCCCACACTACAGAAACAGTATTTAAATTGTTATTTTTCTCTTTTTTTTGTTTTTTTTCTTGTTTTTGCCAATCTCATAAAGCTGAAATCACACATGTTAAATGCGCCTAAGATGCGACAGACCTGTACTAAGACAAAGATACGGTTTTATTTTCTAACTGCCAGGTTCCCCTTGGGATCTGAGACTCAAGCTTGGTTCTTTCCTTCTTGAGCGTCATCAGCTGTAATATAATTTGCCCTGAATAACTTTGTCCTCATTTAGACCTTTATAACACCAGTGGTTTTAAGTTATGCCCTGTGGGACCTCTCTGGAGTCACACTGGTTTCACTGGGTTTGGTGTGAATGCAACTTAGTAATCAGTTCTAGCGATAATACCAAGGAGCTCTGACATGGTCTACTGCGTAGGGCACTGGTTGGGAGTCAGATGACCTGGGTACTTGTCCTAGCTCTGTCACTGAGCTGCTGTGTGACCTTAGGCAAATCACCTCTTCTCTTCCCCTCCAACTTTTTGTCTACTTCAAGTCTCACACTGTGTGTGTTTCTAGCACCTAATACAGCAGGGCTGCAAGGACAGGGTCCTGCTCCCATAGTTGTGTAGAAGTTACAAGCAGTTCCATTTTCTGAAGTCAGAGCAGATGCAACCCTGGATACAGGCGGCGGAGGAGGAGGAGGTCTCTTTGAGTCCGAAGGTGCCATTTTGCCCTGGTCCCTTTCCAGTGTTGGCCCACACTTCAGTGCGGACGCTGGGGTCACTGAGAGAGGCTGGGCTGCAGAAATTCTGCTGGGGGAGCTCTGGTTAGACTGTATGCAGAAGAGCTGTTGAGTCATGCCCCATCTGCTCCCTCGCTTGAATGCATGCTGAATATGAGCAGCAGCAGCAAGGATGTCTCCTTCCACCATCCCCCTGCCTGCCAGTTCTCTCCCTGGCCCAGGAGAGCCAGTAATTCCTTTTTTTAAAACGTGGCTGCAGATGCTGGAGAACTGTCTGCTTGTGGCGGACGCTGGACGCAATGCAGTCACATGGCCAGATACAGTGACATGAGCTGGATTGCTGTGGGGCTCGGATACAGGGCAACAGCATTTTTCTCTCTTGGCTGAATGTGCGTGAGCTATTTTCCTCCACTGCCTACAGCGTTGTAGTGAAGCCCAGAACTTCCGCAGATCTCGTGAGGGGATCTCCAAGCACTTTGCAAACAGTCAGGCACTGAGTCTCGCATCACCCCTCTGAGTTATTATCAGCATTTTACAACTGAGGAAGCTGCGGGCCACAGAGGTGAAGTGACTTACCCAGGGTCACTCAGTGAGTTAGTGCCAGAGCTGGGAATGAATCCCAGGGCTTCTGATTCTCACATGCCACATTTTGACCGCTTTGCTCTACTGTGTGCTCTAGAAATTCGCCTAAGGCAGGCATTGAGCACCACATGTTCAGAAAATGAGGAGGACGGCCCAGAGGGGAATGCAAGCCAGCCCGTGCTGGTTCTGAGAGCCCTGTTAGGAGCCTGTGAATAAGGTCATGGAAGATAGATGAAAGGTTTACAGAGCAGAGAGAGGCAAAATGCACAAATTGATGAGACTGTTACTCGAACCCGCTCTTACAAAGGAGAGAGCCTTTAGTATAGCAAGCCCCAGCGTGTCAGCTATTAATAATGCAGAGGCACTCACAGAGGAAGGGACTTGGTCTGTAGAGTCAATTTGTCCTAGATGGAGCCACACAGCAGCATTCCAAGGAGAGAAGTGAGGCCTTGTCTGCACAGACTTGCCCTGATTTCAGCCACCAGTGACCAGCAGCCAGTGCAAACCCCTGGAGTAAACAGGCAAAGGCACTATCGGCACCAGGGAGTGGAGCGCCTCCTTACTTGAAAGCACGGCTTATAGCGCCGTACCCTGTCTGCACGAGGGATTTGCACTAGTGCAGCTACACTGGAGCAAAGCCCTAGTGCAAGGCCTGAGTTTCATTCTCCCACTGAAACCGCCTCTGTCCCCACCAAATATACTTGGTTCTCCTTTGTGGTTCTATGGCCGATTCCAGGGGCCGGATTCTCCTCTGCTCTGTATTACTTGTACTGTGGAAGCCCCTTGTGCTAGGTGCTGTACAAACATCCACCCAGCAAAAAGCCGGCCCCTGAACTGAAGAGCTTCCGATCCAAGTACAACAGCAGGGACAACAGGTGGGCACAACAGACGGACAGTGGGAGCACAACTCGTGTAGCCACCTGAGCAAAGGGAGTGAAAAGTGCTACCAGACCAGAATTCTCCGCTCGCAGCAGCAGCAGCGTTTTACATTCACGGTGGCCAGGTGCAAATGACGACACCAGGTTCCAGGCTGCAGAGAGCTGGGCCCAAGGTGAAATGCAATCATCCTGGGCTGCATAGAAGAATGCTGCCTGTGAAACACGCATGCCAGCCCTGCCTGTCCTGGACTGATATGCTGCTGCATTTACAAGAAGCAAAGCTTGTTTGTAGGGCGACGGGATCAATCGCTGATGCTGCAAGTCTGGTACTGACCTTGTAGTAGACACAGGCAGCCTGATTCTCCCCTCACTTACACCGGTTTAATTTTCCCTTGACTTTCACCGGGCTACTCCTGATTTACACCGGAGTGAGGAGAATCCAGATTCTGCAGCATTTCTATTGCCAGAGTTTCTTCGCCAGGAGTACGGTGTCTTCAACGCAGCCCGAGAAAGTCACCAGCGCCGGTAACGTAGGGGGTGTCTATGCTGCAGCTGGGAACAAGCCTCCCAGCCCGGGTAGACTTGCCCTAGTGGGGCGTGAGCTAGTGAGCTAAACATAGCCGTGTGGACGTTGTGGCTGTGGCGGAGAGTCGAGCTAGCCACCCAAGCTCAACCCCAGTGGGTCAGGTGGGCTTGAGAGTCCAAGCAGCCACTCAAGCCGTAACATCCACACGGCTATTTTTTGCCCGCTAGCTCAAGCCCCACTAGCACAAGTCTGTCTGTGCTGGCTGGGAAGCCTGCTCCCAGCTGCCCTGTAGCTGTACCCGTAGTCCAGGGAGAATCTACATCTAAAAGCTGAAACACACACTAGAATGGCAGGAACTCACCAGTCCGACTCTGTGCTATTTGATCGGGTAGCTCCCTTTGTGGGTTTGGATGTGTGTCAATTACAGACGTCAGGAAGGCAGGTTGCTTCCCTTAGAATGATGCCAGGAGCACAGATCCTGCTCAGCGCACTCAGAGATCCTCTCCTATGTGATCACTAGAGTTTGCCTAATACCGTACCAGGCATGCCAACTCTTGGGGAATTTATCGCGAAAGATGCGATTCCGAAATAAAATTATGCTTTACTCATGATCATAGAATCATAGGACTGGAAGGGGCCTCAAGAGGTCATCTAGTCCAGTCCCCTGCACTCATGGCAGGACTAAGTATTATCTTCTAGACCATCCCTGACAGGTGTTTGTCCAACCGGCTCTTAAAAACCTCCAATGATGGAGATTCTACAACCTCCCTCAGCAATTTATTCCAGTGTTTAACCACCCTGACAGTTAGGAAGTTTTTCCTAATGTCCAACAAAAATCTCCCTTGCTGCAATTTAAGCCCATTGCTTCTTGTCCTATCCTCAGAGGTTAAGAAGAACAATTTTTCTCCCTCCTCCTTGTAACAACCATTTATGTACTTGAAAACTGTTATCATGTCCCCTCGTAGTCTTCTCTTTTCCAGACTAAACAAACCCAATTTTTTCAATCTTCCCTCATAGGTCATGTTTTCTAGACCTTTAATCATTTTTGTTGCTCTTCTCTGGACTTTCTCCAATTTGTCCACATCTTTCCTGAAATGTGGCGCCCAGAACTGGACACAATACTCCAGTTGAGGCCTAATCAGCGTTGAGTAGAGTGGAAGAATTACTTCTTGTGTCTTGCTTACAATACTCCTGCTAATACATCCCAGAATGATGTTCGCTTTTTTTGCAACAGCGTTACACTGTTGACTCATATTTAGCTTGTGATCCACTATGACCCCCAGATCCCTTTCCACAGTGCTCCTTCCTAGGCAGTCATTTCCCATTTTGTATGTGCGCAACTGATTGTTCCTTCCTAAGTGGAGTACTTTGCATTTGTCCTTATTGAATTTCATCCTATTTACTTCAGACCATTTCTCCAGTTTCTCCAGATCATTTTGAATTTTAATCCTATCCTCCAGAGCACTTGCAACCCCTCCCAGCTTGGTATCGTCTGCAAACTTTATAAGTGTATTCTCTATGCCATTATATAAAACATTGATGAAGATATTGAACAGAACCAGACCCAGAACTGATCCCTGTGGGACCCCACTCGTTATGCCCTTCCAGCTTGACTGTGAACCACTAACTACTCTCTGGGAATGATTTTCCAACCAGTTCTGCATCCACCTTATAGTAGCTCCACCTAGGTTGCATTTCCTATGATCTTGCGATAGACCTCTCAAATGTCAGGCTTTTGTGAGGAGTGTAGGGCTGATGGGGTAGGGGGGCTGTATCGATGGTGGGCTCTGAGCAGTGCGGTGAATGCTGGGAGGGTGAACTGAGGGTGGTGGGGGTCGCCAGGGTAGGGGGGATGAACTGATGGGATGTTGATGATGGGGGTTGTGGACTGAACTGAGGAAGAGCTTGTGACAGCGTACCCCATAAAGGGGCTCACAAATGTATGTATGATATGACTGGAATAGGGTTTTGCTACAAAGGCCATGTAACACATCTATGTAAAGGTTATGATCTACTGGTTATGTTCACCCTAGTTGTATGCAGGCACCATTTGTGTGTTCAAAGTTATGAACATTGGCTGTATGATTGCTTGATTTCTAAGGGGCCTCAGTTAGAACATTTGATGACTTCTTGGGAAAGGAATGTGCAAATTAGGTGTTCAGTCAGGGGGCACTTAACAGACAAAAGAGCTTGGAAGACTCCAATCCACATTAGAAGTCTACCTGAGGACGTTCAAGGCAGCATGTGGGTAATGGCTGCTACCTGCAGTCCTGAGTCATGCATGGGCATGTGACCTGCCCATGTGATTCCGAATCTCCATTCTGTGACTGGATTCTACAGAGGGAGAGGAGGGGGTCTCCACCCACAAGAGACAGTCTATTTAAACCCGTGGGAGACCCCTCCATTTTGTCTTCAGCTGGCTAAAG
>QXTE01000275.1:1053740-1129837 GCA_003942145.1 Platysternon megacephalum
AATAAAATCACTTTCTACTTATTAATTAACTCAGAGTATGTATTAATACCTGGGGGAGCAAACAGCTGTGCATATCTCTCTATCAGTGTTATAGAGGGCGAACGATTTATGAGTTTACCCTGTATAAGCTTTATACAGGGTAAAACGGATTTATTTGGGTTTAGACCCCATTGGGAATTGGGCATCTGAGTGCTAAGGGCAAGCAGACTTCTGTGAGCTGTTCTCAGGTAAACCTGCAGCTTTGGGACAGGTTATTCAGACTCTGGGTCTGTGCTGGAGCAGATGGGTGTGTCTGGCTTCAGCAAGACAGGGTACTGAAACCACTGAGCTGGCAGGGAGAATAGAAACAGAAGTAGTCTTTGCACATCAGCTGGCAGCTCCCAAGTGGGTTTCTGTGATCCAACCCGTCACAGAGCTGAACTGGATGGGGACAGAACTGAGGGGGGACAGGATTAATTGCTGGGCACAAGAGGGGCAGATGTGGGGGTGAGAGCTCCTGCAGCAGGGGTAAAAATCACCGTATCCAGTACATGTGGGAGCGTGGGCAAGAGTAATGGTCACATGTACATATCCTGGGGATGGCCTGGGGAGTTAAAAAATCAAGTGACTGGCCTAAAAAACACAATATGATCTTTTTAAAAAATTGTCATGATTTTTGGGCCAATCTCACGATTTTGGGGGATCCAACTCATGCTTTTTGTTCTCTTGAAGTTGGGAATACCGTGTACCCAAACCAAACAGTCATGGAAACATGACCTGGGGCCAGAAAAACCCACACCAGTCCCCACTGCCAGGATGGCTCTCTTAGAAATAAGGAAACTGATAATATTAGTAATAAAAACCGACAAGCCTGTTAATAGTACGAACGTTTTATATGTCTATAGCCTCTGTTCCCTGAGGATTACAAAGCAATTTACAAACATTGAACGAACCCCATAACCCACCGTGTGATAGGAAAATAACACGGACCTTTTCTTAAAGATGGAGAAAGTGACACAGAGGATAAGATCAATGTTTTCATGGGTGATGAGCGCCCACAACTCCCACTATCCCCAGTGGGTGTTCTGGATCTCAGCATCTCTGGGGGGAAAATAATCAGGACTCTTATTGAGGTGCCCAACTTTGAAAATATTGGTTTAAGTGACTGGCCTGTAATCCCACAGCAAATCAGTGGCAGAGCTTAGAATAGGATCACGGTCTCGCAGTTGCCAGGCCCTCACTCTGATCACTAGGCAATACTGCCTCCCTTTAAAAACAAACAAACCAAAACCATAGCCAGTACCACCACAGCAACAATGTTAACGCAACTGCTCGCCTGTCTTTTACTGTGTCTGCACAAACTAAATCTGATGGTCCAGGTGTATTGTGTGTGAGAGGGGCAGTGGGGTCAGGACACCCCACAAAATGATCTCATTCCCTAAGGGAGAAGAGCTGTTCTTTGGAGTTGCAGGAAGGATTCATTCACATTTTCAAGCTATGACACTACTACACTGTTTTCCAGGTACACCAAAGTTACCTTTACTGATCTCATTTTTGCCTGTGCTGCTGCTGGATGCAAGAATCCACCTGTCTAATTGTTTCACTTACAGGAATGAAATGGAGTAAAGGGAACATTGTTATTTTTTTCTTTTTTGCATTACCCTAGCACCTGGGAGCCCTCGTCCTGGACCAGGACCCACTGAAATATACAACAACTGTTGTCAGCAAACTGCATTGAGGTAGGTTGGTTCTTTGGCTGCGTGATGTTACAATAGTTTAGTGGCTTTACAATCCCATCCGTTGTGCAGGAAGAGAATGGGTTGTTTACTTCCATTTTAAATGGCCTTTTGTTTACTGGCATGCAATATCATGTGATGGAATTCACTGTGGCCAGGCATCATTGTATCAAAGACAGATCAAATCAAGGTGAGGCCGACGATCGGAGAGGTGATCGGCTCTCCCGTGAGAAGGACTCTGAAAGGTTCTTCCCAGGGAGTCCATGCAGCACCAGAGGGAGGTGACTGAGTGAAGGAGCTCTCAGAGAGGTGCTGAGACTCGGCTCTCATGATGCGCTTCCTGCTTGTTATCTCTACTGGTGGTGGTCTTGGGTCGAACCCACTAGCGTCAGGAGCATGTGACTTGTAAACAACCCTCGAGCAGCTGCAATGTCCTTTTAAGGAGAGTGGCTGAAAGTGACTTTGGCACCATGGGACTCTGTTTATTGTCTCTCAGGTTTCCCAGTTAACCGCTGCTCAGTTTACAAGGGAAAAGGTGGCTCTTTCCTGTCTGCACAGAGCTGGGAGGTATAATTTCCAGCTCAGGGAGACATACCGGCGCTAGCTCTGATCAAGCCAGCGTGCTAAAAATAGCAGCGTAGCCATGGCAGTGCAAGCGGCGGGAGGGTTTATCTGCCCTAAGAATGATCCTGTCCGAGGCCCTAGGTGCGTCCTCGGGGCGGCTAGCCCATCCCACCGCTTGTGCTGCCATGGCAACACTGCTTCACTCTAGCTTGAGCACAGCTAGTGCCGATACGTCTCCTTTACACCTCCCAGTTCGAATGTAGACGTACCCTAACTGCCAGCCCCGCAAACTCCTCCTGGGTGCGAAGGTCACTCGGGGTCCTTCCGGGTTCCTACACCAGCACCAATAAAGATTCGGCAGCTGGAGCTTGGCTGACCTGATTCTGATGGTGCATGATCAGGGCCGGCTCCCTCTTCCAGAGCCACGGTGGCGCTGCAGCACTAACAGGGGAGATCGCCTTATTTAGGCCGTGAAATAAGCGGCTGTGACTCTGAAGGGAACAGATCTATTGAGTAAGGACGTGGGAGCCACCATAGGTGGTTTTCAGGGAGGAACAGCATTTTAAGGGCACTGGGTTCTGCTCAGTTACATCAGTGCAAATCAGAAGTGACTCCACTGAGGTACACTAGTGTAACATCAATGTGAGATCGGAGTTTGGCTTAAAGGAATGAAGTGTTGTAGTCTGACGTCTCAGAGGGCCAAATTCTTTATACCAAACCACATGCACAAATACAGAGTCGGGGAGAACTGGCTGGGCAGCAGCACTGCTGAGAAGGAGCTGGGAGTTGTGGTGGATCACAGCCTCAACATGAGTCAGCAAGGTGATGCTGCTGCAAACAATAAAAGCAAATGCAATGTTAGATTGCATTAACAGAGGCATAGCTTGCAAGTCACGGGAGGGGATAGTACCGTTCTACTCAGCACTGTTAGGCCTTAGCCAGAGTACTGTCCAATTTTGGAAAGGATCCAGAGGCGAACGACAAAGATGCCCAAAGGGATGGAATGCAGCCGTATGAGCAACAGCTGAGGGAACTGGGTATGTGCAGTTTGGAAAAGAGACTCAGGCAGCTCAGCACCAGCACCCCTCCCCGCAGGGGTGGGGGGGAGAGGGGCTGCACTGCAAGGGCAGAGGAGCAGGCGGGCGGTATGGGTGACGGGAGCACGGGGAACGCGGCCGGAGGACTCAGGAGGAGCACTGGGTGGCCGCGCAGCCGGCTGGAGAGAAGCGGCGCTTTGAAGGGGAAACCGCCGCTTCTCTCCGGCTGCGCGGCTGCCCCTGCTCCTCCTGAGTCCTCCACCCGCGTTCGCAGGGCCACATTCCGAAAGGGTCTTGGGGGTGTGTGGATCGGGGGTGGGATCCCAGGGGGGCTGTCCGGGGGCGGGGCTGTGGATAGGGGTCGGGGCAGTCAGGGTGCCCGCCCTGGTATGTGCATGATCTGAAACGCTCCATAGAAGGGACAAGCAGCGAGGGCCCTTTTCCAAGGGACCTCTCAAGGGCTGGCGGAGTACAGGTCTGTCGCATCTTAGGCGCATTTAACATGTGCGATTTCAGTCGGCAAAAACAAGAAAAAAACAAAAACAAAAAGAGAAAAATAACAATTTAAATACTGNCGGGAGCACGGGGAACGCGGCCGGAGGACTCAGGAGGAGCACTGGGTGGCCGCGCAGCCGGCTGGAGAGAAGCGGCGCTTTGAAGGGGAAACCGCCGCTTCTCTCCGGCTGCGCGGCTGCCCCTGCTCCTCCTGAGTCCTCCACCCNACCAGCTCCAGTGGATGCCGGGTAAACTGAGATCCTTTTGTGTTGCAGAGCAAGAGGTGAGTGCGTGCCCAGGCCCACCGGAATGAGGTGGTGCTTAGTCCTGAGAACTGAATTCTATGTGGCCCAGGGCTGGTGACATTGAGCCAAAAGATTTCCCTGGTGGGAGGACAGAGGAACAGATACTGTGCTGAGAGCAGGATGCAGAGAGGTCGAGGGCCTGAGGGAAGGCAGCGGGCTTGGTCAAGGGTATCCCAGCTGGGGTTCTGCAAGGAGATTTGCCTGTGGCAGTCTGACCGCTGGTTTCGCTATGTCTCTTCAAGGGAGATAGCAGCTGGAGGGCTCTGCTGCTCTGAAAAGGGGGCTGCAGGGGTTGGGAACCTAGTGAGAATGCAGAAGAAAAAGGGATTTAGGCCAAAATTTTCAAACTGGGGAATCTAACATTAGTCACCTAAATCCATATCTGAGCACGACAGTAAATACAAATGGCTTGGTGTGGAGAGGTGTGATTTCCCGCTGAAATCAACAGGGCCTGGACATGCTCAGACTAGCAGGCTGCTTCTCTTTCCTGCAAGGGAGGCTGGAGCTTTTCGGTGCCCAAGTGTAAACATATTGTCCTCGGATGTTAACTGTGGACTTGGTGCTGGAAAAGCTCGGCATGCCAGAGAGCCAGGGCTGGCTCCACCTTGGAGCAAGGCAGATGTTTGTGTGGAAGCTTCGCAGCGAGAGACTGTCCGCTGAGCCCCGGTGCCGTGCGGGAGCAGGGCGTTTGCAGTGGTGGAGGGATTGTAGGATGAGTGCCTGCTTCTCACGGGCACAATCCAGGAAATGGACTGTATCAAAGACAAAAGGGAGGAGGGCAGGACCCAGCATAGACCTTTCATTCCACCCGTTTATTATTTCAGCTTGTGCATTGTGCTGCTCTATCATCGAACCGCGCCCACGAGCAGTTCAGGGTCTCAGAACAGATCCCCAGGTAACGTTTTCCCCTGCCCATATGAATGGAGACCCCTCCCCACTCAGCTCAGCCGCTCCGAACTAGCCTGGATAAATTAACCTTGTGCTTCGCCCTGACAGTGCAGTTTTGTTCCAAAAGGGGACTTGGGTCAAGATTTTCAAAAACTGGAGCCTGAAGTTGGGCTCCCAAATCCTGATGGAGGCTCCTAAATCAATGGGCTGATTTGCAAAAGGGCCGAGCACCCAGCAGCTCCCACGGAAGCCAAGGGGAGTGAAGGGCGGTGTAGATTGAACCCGATGATCAATGACAGTTCCGAGCTAGATTGCTGTGGGCTGCGAGCTGGGGGACGCTCTTGTTAGTGTGCTGGAGATGTTCTGTAATGGCTGCACTGTTAAGGGTTAGCCCATTGTCCTGCGTCGTTAGCCTGTATTGTGCTAGCCTGTTTGATCAGGCAATCCCTGTGGTTCTCTAGGGCCTCTGTCCAGCCTCTTCGGGACCTGGGAGAGACAGTACTTGGAAATGGGGGAGGGATAGCTCAGTGGTTTGATCATTGACCTGCTGAACCCAGGGTTGTGAGTTCAATCCTAGAGGGGGCTATTTAGGGATCTGGGGCAAAAATCTGTCTGGGGATTGGTCCTGCTTTGAGCAGCGGGTTGGACTAGATGATCTCCTGAGGTCCCTTCCAACCCTGATATTCTATGATTCTATGAAATCTCCACCCCTGTTCCCAGCCGACAAATATCCACAACCTAAAACCCGAGTGGCATGTTAGTGCATCAGCAAGAGCCAGGACACAATCATTCCGAACAATGGATCCATCCCCAGAGCAAGAGAGATTGATCAGCTCTGGGTCAGGGAGAAGGGCGGCAGCAGCAGCTGGGCTGGAGTGGATGCAGGGCACCCTGTGCTGTTTCTGAACTGCCAATGAGCAGGCAGCCTCGCCTCTTCAGTGCCAGCTTTTCCGAAAGCTCTTAGTAAAAGCATGTAGGCTCAGTTCGATACCTGCTGTGTCCTCTACGGGGGCTGCCTGCCCTTGTGAGGATGTGGACTCAGTGAGCTGACAGCTGTTTCCCTCACTACTGTGATCCTAGGGACAGAGCCAAGCGATGGCCCACCACCCCAACCTTCATTCTGAAGAATTTGCCTTTTCCATGCACCATCTTTCTGATGGGTGCTCCGGTCAGTCTTCCCTAAAGTTGACACTGATATATCTCTGGGAATCAGCCAGGATGAGCCACTCACATAGCAGCCAGATGTCCATTTCCCTGTCTTCTGACTCTAACCCCCTTCCTGAATCTGAGCATGCCCCTTCCCCAGCTCAGCTCTGGCATCCCCGAGAATGAGTCCCAGGTCTCAGAGCTGCCGACATGTTACTGGCAGATCATTACGCACCACCCTCTGGGAGTCTAGTTTTTGTGAAGTTACATTCTTGTTACTAAAGGTGTGGACGCTAGTGACAGATGCTCTGGATCCGTCATTGCCTAGCGGTGTAAACAGAACAGGCACGTAGGGTCTTTCAGCACGAGAAGATGTACAACCCAGGCAGATGGGAGCTTGAATAAGGAGATGAGAAGCCTGTCAGACCCATGGAAAGAAACAGCTTTATCAGAATGGGTGGTCCATGGTTTTCTAAGCTTTGAAATGCTATATTGGACAAAGAGGTTATATACACAGGGCCAGATTTTGTCCTCAGTTGCCCCAAGCCCTGCACCTACTGGCTAAGCCATTCCCAGCTGTAGATTAAAGGCAGAATGTGACTCTCCCTGCTTCAGGCGTGGCTTTTGTCTTTAAATTCATTGTCTGGCTCTCCTTGACATCTGGGGGAGCCACATGTATGCGCAGCCAAAGGCAGAATTTGGCCCGTGCTGACTACGTTAATAGGAATTATGATACAAGCAGGAAAACTGGCAGGTTTTAAATAGAAAACCCTGTATCTAATATCAGGAGATCCTGCTAGCAATTAACTGCCTGGTGCGCCCATGCAGAATGCACCTGCTGTGACAGCGCCGGGTGTCTCCAAATTGTCTGTCGCTTTCAGTGGAAGGAAGGTGCACAGCTGGGGCAGGAGAGCACTAGTAACAAAGGGGTCAACCCTACTAAGTGATGTTGAAATAGATACAGGCCCTGAGAACTTTGCACATGTTTAGAACCCGTCTGCAAATCAATAGCTGGGCTGACACCCCCATTTAACTGTGCCCCCGAGAGACCACCTCTGAGCGAACCCAGTCCAAGAAGCAGGTCTCCATTTTGATGGGAGGCAGTGGGAATCTATTCCCGGCTTGGCCACTAGCTTGCTGGGTGACCTTTGGCAAGTCACTTCCTTGCCTTGTGCCTCAGTTTCTCCATCTATATAATGGGGATAAATGATACTGCCCTCCTTTGCAAAGTGCTTTGAGATCTACAGAAGAAAAATGCTGTATAAAAGCTGGATATTTTTATTATTTATTCTCTTTCCTTCCCTGCTCACTGTCTGTTCCTTCTGCCGGGCAAGAGCCAGTAAATAACAGTTAACCCAATGCATTGAGCCCTTTCTCTCCTGCTGCAACTCTGTCACTAAAAGTCAACCACTGACTTGGGAACACTCAAGCCCCTAACCAAAATTAGGTAAGTCAAATTAGATCACTGAAGGCAAGGAGAGGGTTTGAAGACACAGCATCCCTAATAGCTGTTGTACACCTAGACACTGTGTCTACACTGCTCAAGCTGTGCTCTGGGCAGATCATTGGAGTATTTCTGGGGGGTCATAGAATATTAGGGTTGGAAGGGACCTCAGGAGGTCATCTAGTCCAATCCCCTGCTCAAAGCAGGACCAATCCCGAGACAGATTTTTACCCCAGTTTCCTAAATGGCCCCCTCAAGGGTTGAATTCACAACCCTGGGTTTAGCAGGCCAATGCTCAAACCACTGAGCCCCCCATTAGAGCTGCTTCCATCACAGTGGAGAAGTGGTGAGGTTTCCTGCTACTTGGAGCTCATCTTCTAGGATTCCCAGAGGTTCTTTTGACCACCTAAATTAAAACCCACTCCCCTCTCATCAGCCTGCACAGCTTCTGTGCATCTTTCTTTGCTGAACCTTTCATTGGTACAAATGCAACCGAGATCAAGTTTGTGGACTCCACCAAAGTCAGAGGAGAAGCATCAAAGGAGGCTGGTGGGTGGTGTGGAGAGACTCCCATCTAATGGAAGAGAAGGCCTAGGCCCAGGGAACGGGAACAACAGCACAGCCACAGATTAAGGGGATGTAGCCAAGTAACTGCTTGCAGAGCCCAATCCTGAAAGATGCTGAGTGCCCTCCACTCCCACTGACTGCAGGGTCAGATTCTCATCACACAGGACTCTCCGTTTTTAAAGCTAGAAGGGACCAACATGTTCATCTAGTCTGACCTGCCGCAGAACCTTACTCAGGAATTCCTGCAGCAAGCCCATGACTTCTGTTTGAGCTAGAGCAGGACGTTTAGAAAGACTTGATTGATAGATTGCGAGTGATGGGGAACCCACCATGTCCCTAGGTAAAGTCTCCTTAGTGCTGTTCTAATATAACTTTTTCTTGTGGCAGCTACAGTGCTAGGTTATGGGAATGTTGTGGGATCAGGAGGCTGGAAGGGGAAGACTTGGCTTCTGCGCTACGAGAGACACTGTTATACCATTTTCTTCCAGGGGCCCTCTCCACACACAAAACAATGGGGCAGAACCATGGGCATCTTGGCTGTTAGAAAACACACCATATCCTGGGCCGAGAGGGTTATTAGTGTCATGCAGGGATGGGTCGATGTTTATTGACCTTGTTATAGTCCGGAGAGAACTGATAGCAGAGCACAGTTTGCTGGATCCACTCGGTAATATATGGGAACTCAAATCAAGCCCCTCCCACCACAAGCTGGGGGCTTCAGCTGAAATCTCCCCGGATTTTCATCGATTTCAAGGCCAGAAGGGACCAGTCTGACCTCCTGTATGACACAAGCCATGGAACTTCCCCAAAATAACTCCTAGAGCAGATCTAGAAAAACAGCCCATCTTGAGTTGTCACCCTGGGCGCCCACCATGTGGGTGCTCCGCACCTCTGAGGCGCAGGGTCTCAAGTGGATCCAAGCAGCTCATTTCAGAGGCGAACACAGCATTGTGCTCTGTGTTATCCGGCGGTTCTGCAGCAGGTGCACCGCACTGGAACAGGTTGTTCATGACATACTGTGGCCTGAGCTGTAATTGGGACCAGAAATGAGCCCAGTACCTGGGGAAGGAGGCTGGCTCCTTCTCAGAGTGGGACCTCGGTCTGAAAGGCCATGGACCGCCCCACGCCCACTCCTGTTCTGGTAGCTGAGCTTCTGACAAGCGGCTGGATTGACGTGCTCTGCGGTTGAGAACCACGTTCACCGAGACAGTAGGAGTTGGATTCCAAACCCTGCCCTTTGATTTCCCAAACCGGGCTCTGGTTGAACGTGTGGAAACTTTTAGAAAAATGATTCTTTCCACTCCGACCCCCGTAAAAGCCACAGATCAGCAGCGACTTGGAGCAGGTGCATTGTGCTGCTTCCTGGAGGTAAAGTAAGGAAGTGGGCGTCCTCCTCCCTCTTCATAAGTGGCTGCTTTATTGAAAATGCTTATTAACACTCCCTCTGGTAACATGCTGATTCCTTGGTGCTTCATAGCGGAAACCCTGGCCTCTCTCTGCTGTGTCAACTTGTTAAACACATTTGCACACACACAATCGCCCCCTTAACAGCCCCTCTCCGTTCCTTTGACAGGTATTCATTTAAAGTGCAGCTGTGCTCTGAAAAGTGCGTCTGTCAGTACTGTCACCGCGGGGCTCCGTGTCTCACCTCTCACTGACTCCAGGGCAGATGTGCTCCGTTTGCAAGGAAAAATGGTTTGGGGGAACTGCCGGCCCTGCAAACTCGTGCTTGGATCCAAATGTCGAGTTGGGATCTTGCTTCTCAGCATGTCACCAAGGGGCTGCTGCTGAGTGCTGTTGACGCTGCTGCAAACCTGATGGGGTTGCACAGGTTGGACCTTAGCACAATGTATTGTTGATGTTCATGAGATGGAGGTGAAATTCTGGCCCTATTGAAGTCAATGGGAGTTTTGCTGTTGATTTCAATGGAGCCAGGATTTTTCCCTTCAGCTCGTTTTCTTGTACCTGTCTTGGCTCCTGCCTAGCTAGTGAGTAAAAAGCAGTCAAAAGATAGGACTGTGAATATGCAATAGGGGGTCAGATCTGTTGAGTTAGAAGACATCGTTTTTACAGTCACTTGTCAGAGTGGGAACGCAGAGTGGGAACGTGTTCCATTATTTGATGCAATATGTTTGGTTAGGTACATAGGAAAACGTGGTTATCTCATTCGGTCTGAGGTTGGTCTCCAATGCTGTTGTATCTCATAGAACTCTAAAGACAACCTGCTCATGCGACAGATCCATCCTTCCAACAGTTCAGTTGTCTCTTGTGCTTCTCCATTAGAGAAACTCAAACTTCCTGGTTTGGGGCTTGATCGGGCTTTCATCCAAAGGAGCCTAGGTAGCTAGGGAAATGTAGGGAGGATGTTCTGCTTTTCTCTGCACTGCACCTTTAATGTAAAGGCCTGCTTTCCCCCTGGCACCTTGGGAAACCAACTGGACCTGTGCAGAGTGGATGTCAAATGCGATCAGAATGGTAGTGTCTTGCATGCACTTTCCACAGATGTAAAGGCTTGGAGTCAATGGAAAGACTGTGATTGATTTCTGTGGGCTTTGGATCAGGCTCTCTGGGCCAGGGTTAGTGACAGGAGATGGTGACGGGGTGTCCCCACCCGAGTCAGGAAAGGGTTAGCAAGTTGCAGTGCCCCCGGCCTTGTGACACCAGAAGCAGGTGTCAGGCACCAAAAGAGGAGCTGAAAAGGCTGGGAGGGAGGGCAGACTTTGAGCTCTCGGGGCGGGGGGAAGGCTTGACCGGGAGCTAAGGAAGGCTGCTCCTTAGGAAAAGGAAGGGTTTGTTTCTTTGAGATGATTGTGGACTCTGGGTGCTATGGGAAGGGTGGAACTGTCATGTGACATAGCCGGAGGGCTGAGACACCTCCACCCGCAAGGTGTTAGAGGCTGGGCAGGGCAGCAGAGTCAGGGAACCAGATGCAGAGCCGGGGCAGAAGGGGGAATGTGGCCACAGGGCCATTGGAAACTTTGCCACTGACTTGGAGAGCAGCTGGATCGCCGGCAGGTGCCGCTGAAGTGGGTTCATATATAAATAACTCAAATCGCTGGATGAATTGTCCTCACCCTTGAAAAAATAAAGTCACCTTTGGGCTGAGACCAAAACTGGAACATGTCATAACTGGCCAGTTCTGAGGAGGTGAAATAAGGGGTGCACCTCAGAGGAATAAGTGCTCCCTGAGATCTCTATAGATCTGTAAGAACCTGTACACGCCAGCCCAGCTCTTTGAAGCCAACTGAAGTCATTGAGCCAGTGGAGCTGTGCTTTAATGACACCACTGGAGGGTCAGGCCTTAGAGTGACGCTTGCTGTAGTATTTTGTGTCTGGCTAGCAAAGGAATCCCGACAGAAATGCTGAGTGGCACAGGGAGGCCAGATGCAGCCTCCTGGGTGCACGCCCACTGAAGCCAGTGGAGTTACCACACGGACGCAGCTGGCCCATGAGAATTTCTGCGGTCGGGTTTAAAAAAAATCCTTCATATTTGCCCACGATCAAGTGTGGGGAGGGGGGCGCTTGTGTTTACAAGGAGACCAGATGTCCCTTGGAATCGTGACTTTAATGGACTTGAAACACAAATAACAAAATAAATGTGCACGACATGGATTGGGGGCTTCATGAAAAGAAAATCTGGAACTGGACCCAGCCCTATTAAAAATACTTAAAGAAGAATCTCTCCTGCAGGGACTCTGGCTTGGGAGGCACTGGCTGCCAGGGTGGAAAATTACCGGCAGCCCTATGCTGATAGAGGGAGGAAATGGCATGGGGAAGCTGGCGTCCTTCCAGCCAGGGCACATGTTACACACTGAGGCGGGGGGAGAGGAGCAGCAGCGACTCTCTCACAGCGTCACTGTGCTACACGGAAGCACGCTGTGCTGGCTTTCAGAGACAAGGCTGTGGGCCTGATCCTGGGAGGAGCTAAGCACCCCCTCCGCCCATTGATCTCAATGAGGGTAGAGGATGCTGAACTCCTTGCAGGATCAGGCCTTATACATGCCCCGTATCATAGGGTGCTGGAAAAAGAGATTCCACCCTCTCCCCCCCGTCCCGTTATACCCACCTGCCTCGCTTGGAATCCTGGAGCTGATTTGCCTTCTCGGGGGTTTACAGCCAAAGCCAAGGGCAACAAAGTCCTCCAGGAGCATCAGTCTTATAACCCCAACGGGCCATGGGCTGAGGTCCTTGCTCAGCTTGCTCTTGACTCCGGGAAAACTCCCATTGGGCCACAGGACAAAATCTTCACTCCATTTTTATTTGCAAGGACAAAAGTGGCCCCACATGCCCTTCCCCCACTGTACCCCGCAACTGACTTCAATGAGGGTTTTGCCTGAGCAAGCCACGGCCTCAGGATTTGGGCCGTAGTCTAGATAACATACTGACTATGTGCACATTTTAAGCCTTTGTTGTCACTGGGACTTAAACCAAGTGCTTAACATGCGCTGCTGAATAGGGATGAACTGCTGAGTCAGGGCCCAAAGGAGACAGTCCAACGGAGTCATGGTTTATGGGCAATGTAACATTCAATATGGAGAATAACACAGACGATCTCATGGAAACATGGGAACCATTGAGTTACAGCACGAGGAAAGGTGTAGATAAAGTGCAGGGTTTTAGCAGAGAAGGTAATTAACCATTGGAACAACTTACCCAGGTGGATTCTCCATCGCTGGAAATCTTGAAATCAAGATTGGATGGTGGTTTTTGTTTCTTGTTTTCTGACTGATATGCTCAACCACAGCGCTTGGGTTTGAAGCAGGAATGAATTCAGAGAAGTCCTATGGGCTATGTTACGAAGAGGTCAGGCTAGATGACCACAATGGGAATTTCTGACTTTTAAGGGTACGTCTACACTGCAAAACCAGGCCCACCACAGCAACCCTCAGAGCCCGTGTCAACTAACTTGGACCTCATGGGGCTGGAGCTGCAGGGCTAAAAACCGCAGTGTAGACGTTCGGGCTCGGGCTGCAGCCCGGGCTCTGAAACCCGGTGAGTGGCGAGGGGCTCCGAGCCTGGGCTCCAGCCCACGCCTGAACGTCTATAATGCTATTTTATAGCCCCACAGCCACACCCCGAGTCAGCTGAACTGGGGTTTGAGACTAGCTGCTGTGTTGTTTTTTTCCAGTGTAGACCTACCCAAAGTTGACACAAATGGTCTCTATAGAGGCAGCTGGACAAGATTTTCAGAAGTGATAGTGATTTTGGGTGCCTCCTTCTTTCGGGTGTCCGGCTTGAGATGCCTTAAGGGACCCCGAGGCCTGCTGGACACACAGGTTTTGTCCTGGCACATTAAATCCGAACCAAAACAGACCATCAGACGTTCAAGCTAGGGATGCACAGGCCAGCTAGTCACCGATTATCAGATTATTTCTTCTCCTCCAATGTGCTTTATAGCAGGAAGGAACGTACCTCAGTGTGACATATGTTTCTGAAGCGCTGCAATATAGACAGATCAGCTTCACTGAAAACCAGCTGCACCTTATATAGAATGACCTTCACACGGAATTGGTGGATTGTCAACTGTCTCTATGCGCCCCTTTTCCTCTTTTACAGACACCCCCTCATTGCTCTATATCTATGTTGATATCTATTTATATACCATAGACCAATATGTGGGAACAGAGTAATGTACTGTTTGCAGGGCTCTCATAGGCTGATATATTGGAAAACGCTTCTATCTGTAGATACAAATAAATGCAAGAGAATGGATGTCAGATCTGTTCTCACATGGATGTTTTTCAGAACTGCAAGCTGTTCTGCATCTTCCCATGGCCAGTAATAACACTTGTAGCTGTACAGCCTGAATCCAGCCTCATGCTTCAGGACATAAACTGAGCAGAGCAGAGGGCAGGAAGGAATACCCCTCCCCCAGTATTTAATCTTCCATTCCTGGCTAAGATGACTGAGAAGAAGGTTGCAGTAAGACGAGTCTGAGGATCGGACTGCTTTTAACCTTGAGCCTAGCCAATCTGGGTACAGAGCCGGGCATTGGTTGCATTAGTAGATGATCCTAGAGTTGGATGGAGATCAGGTACCCAGGCAGGTGTTAATTAAAACTTTTTCCTGTTCTGAATTGGGACAAAAACGGAGACCTCCCAACATTTTTTTCATGAAAAATGAGAGCGAGTGGGCAATTGGCTGTTCTGGGGTCTCTTTCTCTCTGTCCTGACCAGCTACTGTCTCCCTTCGATGCGACTGGCCATGAGGTGTTGCTGACTCACTTGCCAACTGAAGCAGGAGTAGACTGGGCTTCCCCAGTAGCTTCATTTTTCTCAATGGGAAAGATCCCTGTGAGAGTAGTTTGGAGCAATTGCTTTTCAGGCCCTAGAGTTCAATATGCCCCTCTTCCCCTTTCACTGTGTACATGGCACTGTTAGGAAAGATTCCCATTGAGTCCAGTAGGCACTGGGTCAATGCCTTAGTGAGGAAGCATGTGCTACAGTGTTTTCAGTGCGCTGATAACATTCGACTCTGTTCTGCTGTCCCATCCAGCCCAGCAGATCGAGTGCATTGCTAGGTGATGACTGGAGCATGGACGAAAATGAACTGGCAGAAGTTCAATCCAGGTATGCTGAGCGGAGGGTCAGGGAAGCAACTGGAAGATGTTGTGAGAATTGTATCTGTCCCTTTAACTGTGAGTGCGTTGTGTGTGTACACGCACCGTTTGTTTCGAGAGTTTGCAGCCTAGAGCTGTTGTCTCTCCGCCTGTTGTTGTACAATCCTGTGGCAGCAGCCGGATGGCGTTTCTGATCTGTGTCTGGACTGGAGATTGCCATCATTGCAAGATGGGCGTCTTGCTGCGATAGTCCATGTCTACGTCACTGTGACAGACATGGTGCTTTGGAAACTGGGAAAATTCAGGCTATTATACTGAGATGTGACGGATGTGTTGGAAACGTGGACTGTTCAGACTGTTATACTGTTGTATGTCCCGTTGTGGACTGGCTAGCGATTGTATTCCTGGATCAGTGATGAGCCAATGAATGCTTCTGGCAGGAACTAAAGTCCCTGGAGGATAATTATTGCAGGTCCCCAATGCTGGAGCCATGCACGTATCAAGTCTGTGGAAAGTGTGCCTCCAGCCTAGACTGGTTTGACCTGGTTCAAGAGACCGGGAAGACAAAAGACTTGAATAAAAGACTGTATAAAGTATCAGCCCTGGACAGAGGGGAGCGTCACTCACACTCAATCCCAGAACTGCCATGAGACTGGGACCAAGAGAGACAGATCCTGTGAGAGGGCTTGAATTACTTTGTTCCTACCAGGGTCTCCATAGGGAAGATGGGGACGGCCCGGCAAGCTAGCTGTAGCAAGGTCTTTGTTGTTCTTGAGATAGGTTTTCTCTGAAATGCGTTTGTTCTGAATAAATCGTCATCTGTCCTTTGCTTTAGGAGAGCAGCCTGGTCACTGATTCTCCCTGGCATTGCCCCTGAGAGAACAGAACTGCCGATGCTGAAAGGAATCAGACCTGCTGAGATAACCCCAGTGACTTCGCAGGAGCCTGCAGCCTAAGCCCCAGGGCTAGAAGGAGCAGATTGCGAGGTCCTGTCCTGAGAAAGGTGATGGCTGGAGGCCCGAGATCAAAGTGGGAGCCCTTAAGGAACCCATGTAGGGGTTAGGTGCAGTTGCCTCAGGACTGTGACTGTCCCCTCGAGATCAGATCCCTGCAATGTACTACTCCACGGGGGGCTACACCTTGAAAGAACTTGGAATCCGGAGCTGTCACCGAACAGGGCAGCCCTGTGATTGAGCCTTGCACCTTGCTGGCAACATGACACCAGTGCCCTGGGGGCTGCCCGGGCTGCCTATGTGGAACATAGGAATTGCCAGGCTGGGTCAGACCAATGGTCCTGTCTCTAGCAGTGACCAGTACCAGCTTCAGAGGAGAAGCTGCAAGAAACCCGGCAGTTATGGAATAACCTGCCCACAGGGAAAGTTAGTAACACTGGCTATTCTTGTTCTCCATAGAAAAGCACCTGCCCCCTTTGGGAGGTCTCGTGCTAGTGCTGGTGGCTGTTCGTAGGCCACCAGTGATCAAGTAGCTTCTTGAGCCCCCTCTCTCCCCTCCCTTCGTTGCTCATGCATGACTACAATCTAGCTCCAGCTTGATACCGAGTTTCCTCTTCCCAGGCAGCTGAGAGCCCTATTCTTCAGCCTAGCCGCCTTTGCAAACACTCTCAAGATGGATGAACAGAGGGGGATGCTGTTGATAATTGCCCACCACTGGGCAGCTTGGAATGTTTTCTGTATCATCTGCCTCGCTGGAAACGCCCCCCAGCAGATTTGAAAATGCCTGCTCAGGGCTCCGAGTTACTGCAGAGAATTCTTTCCCGGGTGTCTGCCTGTGAGTCTTGCCCACATGCTCAGGGTCTAACTGATCGCCACATTCGGGGTCAGGAAGGAATTTTCCACTGGATCAGATTGGCAGAGACCCTGGGGTTATTTCGCCTTCCTCTGCAGCGTGGGGCACGGGTCATTTGCAGGTTTAAGCTAGTGTAAATGGTGGTTTCTTTGTAACTTAAAGTCTGTAAATCATGATGTGAGGATGTCAGTAACTCAGCCAGTGATTAGGGGTCTATTACAGGAGTGGGTGGGTGAGATTCTGTGGCCTGAGATGTGCAGGAGGTCAGACTAGATGATCATGATGGTCCCTTCTGACCTTAAAGTCTATGAGAACTGGTCTGTGTCCCCTTCTGGGCTAGCAATCCCTGTCCCAGAGCAACGCACTCTGTCCTCTCCTCTCCCTGTGTTTAAGGTAATTTTCTCCGTCTCGCTGCGGGATGGTCCATTCCTTTTGAAAGAGCTCCCTGGCTTTCTACCTCGGACGCGGACCTCGCTGGAAGAACTCTGCCCGGGGCACCAAGGGTACCATCAATCACCTTTGCGCCTGTCTCGGTTTCTCCGGCAACCAGCACACAACCGTCACAGAAGCAGACGGCCGAGAGGAAGGAAAGTGAATGTGCAGGAAGGAGGCCTCTTGCCTTGAGAGAGAGTCTGATAATTACGAAACAGCACAGTAATGAAAATACAGCAGCGAATACTGCGTGGAGTGTAGACAAGGCCTAGAGGAGGCGGTGGGGGACAGCACTGGTCAGGGGAGAGGGCAGGCTGGATACCCCTGGAGATTCTGGGGAGCAAGCCTCCAAACTGGGCCCCTAAATGCATTGGACTTGGGCAGTGGGTTGACCCTGGCATAGCAGAGGGGGCAGTGGCCTAATGACAGAAGCCAATCAACACCTATTAGCTAGGGATTGATGGACTTTGTTTTGCTTTTCTTACATTTTCTTTCCTTTGTTTTTCTTAAATAAAGGAGAAGCTAAACGGGAACGTTGATGCAGGTCAGGGTTGAGGAATTAAGGACTCAGAAGTCAGGAGATTCTAACTTCTCTGTCAGATTCTCTGTCCCGATCAGACCCCAACTCCCCGGTACCCCATGCCCTCGGAGCACAGATAGGCAACTTGTGGAACAGCGGCCACTTTGAGGGAAGCAGGATGGTCCTTTGGTTAAGGCTGCGAGACCTACAGCTCATTCCTCCTTCTAATCGGCAACCGTGGACTCAGCCTCTCTGGGCCTCAGTTTATGAAATGGGGCTGATAAAACTTAGCTTGCAGGAATATTGGGAAAATTAACTGATCTTCGTAAAGTGCTTTGAGATCCTTGGACGTAAGTGCAAAGTACTACAGCTGACAGTAACGTTCGTTCTAAGGCTACATGGACACAGGCTGTAACATGCAGGCCTAGTGTAAGTGATTGCAACTCCCTGGGCTTCAACTAAATCTCACCAGCTTGCACCAGGTCTGGATTTGGGCCATACACTCGCTGGTATGCAGCTAACTCATGCTTTGCACATCCCTGGACACAGTAGCATCTGCCCAATACAGAGCTATTACAAAAGTCATTCATGGGACAGAGCCTGCTGCTGCTTTCGCATCAATGAAAGACCATTCCAGTACGCCCTGTTGTAGCTGTGGGTGGGTGTTGGCACTCGGAGTACCCTGGAAAATGAAAGGGGCCTGTCTATGGAGGTGGTGAATGATACGTGTTGAAGGCCTGGTAAATGATGTAGCCCTGGGTTATATCATTGTAAAACAAACAGCAGCAGTATTCTACAGGCCAGGGCCTAGTTCCCCAACACTATGGCTTAAGATAGCATCTCTGCAGCTGCACGGGCCATTGCTGTCATGATTGTTCGCAGGGGTGTGGTGGGGAGAATTAGTGATGTGCATTTGGGAATGAGGGGGTTAATGATGCTGCCTTTTATTTCTGTCATGCGGAGCCTTGAGTCTAATACATTCAACCGATTGCCTGGCAAAGGTTTAAAGATGGCTTTGGCAGATGACACTGCAATTATGGCAGGAGCCCAGACTTCCCTGCACTGCTGAGTCAATGGAGCGTGACCAAGCCCTGACTCACCTGGCTGCCTTCCCTTCCTCCTCCCCCTCTGGCCTTCACTGCAAGGTGGGAGAACAACCAGACAAACCGGTGACAGACAATTTCCTGCTGACAATGGAACCAAACTGGATCTGATCTGTGTGTGACTTTGCAGGGTTCATCCGGAACCGGGCCAGCCCTGGTGTGAGGATCTCAGTGGAATGGGAGCTGGGCCATAGGTTTTGCTCAGCTGCCGGGGAGGCCATGAGCATTGTTTTGGAGCGTCTGTGCAGGTGTCACTTTCTTAGTGGGGCTGAGCTGACATCCCTCCATCTGTGCGTGAATCAAGTGGGAGCCCCTGGATGTCTTGTTCCCTGTACCTGACTTCCGTGATGCCCCCAGACTGGTCAACCCCATTGCGCTGTTTCGGAGAAGAATTAAGGAGCAGTTGGGAGACTGAGTATTGGAAAGGGCTGGAATGCAGCTTTTGGGCACCATGCCAATGTTCTGGCAAGGAGGAACATCTCTTGATTGATTGTTTCTGCAAAGAAACCTCTAGAACAGATACAATTACAAGACCCGTCAGTTGTCAGGCTTCAAGACACGAAGCTGGTCACCAGCTGGGATCAAGGAGAAATTTCACCCTGTTCTACTGTTCAAAAAGCAGGCACAATTATGTTCTTTTTAGGAGTTTTGCCCCTTCTTCCAAAGCATTTGCGGTCGACCCCATGGGCAACAGGATATCAGACTGGCTGGCTCATTGGTGGGTTATGGTATAGCCAAGCCAGTGGGTCTAATTCTGATCTCACCTACAGTAAAGACGGGCTGTCTAAACAGCAACTGAGAGGTGTGATTCCCAGCTCAGGTAGAGCTACACATACTAACTCTGTTTGAGCGAGTGCACCAAAAATAGCAGGGTGGCCATGGTGACATAGGCGGCAGCTCGGGCTCTCTGCCCAAGTACAATCCCACCTGGCCCTCTGGGTACATACTCAGGGGGTGGGGGTGGGAATCAGGCCCTGTATTCCTGCAGGAAGTCCCTGAATGCCAAAGGCTGGATGTTTTCTATGCAACCCTCTTTTTGTTTTTGTTTCCCTGGACCAAAATCTGGTCCCATTAAAGTCAATCAAAGTCCCCATTGACTTCAGTGGGGACAGGATTTAATCGATGTTTTGGCCTGTGGGTGTCTTTGCTCCAGATTCTGCTCTCAGATACACCAGGGTAAATCCAAATTGACCCTGCTGTAAATGAGATCAGAATAGGGCCCCTGGTGCCTATGCCACTGAGGTCCAGGTCAAATCAGAGGAGGTTCCAAGGAGCCCAACAGGTTTAACACTGATCCTAGGAGGCCACCATCTCCTCAGCGCCTTGCAATCAAGTCCATCCATTAGCCTGGAGCACTGGTGAGTGTTGTCATGGAACGTGTGAATGTTGCTCCCAAGACTGGCTCCAGACATCCCACCCCGTTTTCACATCCACAACACTGCTCGGCTTTGTTTCCACAGCCTCATCGAAGTCCTTTCTCTTAAGATGCACTCAGTCTGGTCTAAAATTGCCATTTATTTCAGGTTCCTGGCAAGGGGCTTTCTGTGGCTAATAGAGTTGCTTAGTGTACAGTGGCTTAGCCCACGGCACAAAACGGTTACTGCTTCTAGGGATCAGTCACTAGACGCCAGCCCTTCAAGGTGTGTAGAACCCAAGTCCCTGTGTGTATAAATACTAGAACTTAAAACCTTTCCCAGGGACTCTGGAGCTCAAGCTTTCTGGAACTCAAAACTTCTTGAGATGGGTTCATACCTCTAAAACTCAAGCCATCAGTAGCAGGCACTAATTTCTAGTGGGAGGTCCTAATCCTGTAATGAAAAGCTTCTGGGTGGTCTTAACTTCTAGAACGCAAACTTCCTAGGAATTGACTTGGACAAATCAAGCCAAGGCTTTTCAATGGGAGCTGGAGCATTGTCTTTTGGAACTCAAACTTCTTGGGCATCTAGAAACCAATCCTGCAAGATGGGGGACTTCATCTGTCTCCTGAAGCCTAGGTCTTCTTGGGATCCACATTTTAGAACCTTGGCCTTCCTGATTTTCCTTCTAGAGCCCAGCCAATATTCAACCCTCTTAGCTTTGCTTGGCTGAACTAAAAGCACAATGAAAAGCAATGTGGAAAATGCTATGTTGACCTGAATTGAAAAGCAATGTGGAAAAATCCATACTGCAGAACCCTATCTTCTCCCTCTTTAAACACACAACTTCTGTGCACAACACATTTGTCCTTCCAACAGATGTATTCTTTTCACAAGCTCTGTTTCTGAAGTAGCTGTCAAACTGTGTTGTTCTACATTCTCTGTCTTACTGTACAGAAAGCCTGTGTTTCTGGAGGTCTAATTAATATTGTAATTTATTTCTGGCACACAGGCTGTTTTTCTTAATGGGTATCAGTCTAAAAGCCTTTATTCTATTATTCAATAAGGCTTGAGTTGGTGCAGAGATGATGGCCAGATTCTGATTTTATTTACACTGGTATAAGTCCCTGGAAGTCGGTTGAGTTAGTCCAGGTTTACACTAGTGTAAATGAGGCTGAAATCTGGTCCATTTTATTCCCATAGCAGAAACCACCGAGTTCTGTATTTTCTCTCCTTGCTCATCTTTCCCTAAGCACCAGGACATTCAGACCCAGCCATGGTGAGATGGCTGACCGTAGAGTGCAGACTTTAAGGCCATGTGACTGCTGGCGACTTGTCTGGCAGTAAGTTGGGGGGTTAAATGCACTCTGTGTTTTCATGTTCTCTCAGGAGTTCTCACTGATAAGTGAAGATTCATGCTATACCCGATACTTAGCTATTAGATGTTCTGGTCATACGGCAGAAAGGCTGAATTAAAATTAAAAAGGGCTGCCAGTGACACACAAAGTATTAAAATAGATGAGTGATGATGCACCAAGTATGGAATTAAATGTTTATATCAACAGTTTGTGTCTCATCAGCCATTTATTTCACTCGAGTGGTGAGAATATTGGGAGCTATCAGAAGTTATGAACCATCCTTGAATGAATATACTCAGCAGCCTACAGGTGTCCCCATTGCAGAGATGCATGTTTGTAATTTTAAGACATTGCGCAATAAATTGGTATTCGAGCAACCTTGTTGGTCAGCTAAAGAGAGAACAGGGTGAAGCTTGTGGCTTCTGTCTCCGTACATCTCTATCAAACTTTGTCCCAAAAGGCCTTTGAGTCCTGGGATTTTTATGACAAGAGGCCAGATTCTAATCCCCAGGTAAATTCAGGGTAACTCTAGTGGAGTCAATGCAGTTACTGCAGAGTTACACCAGTATGAATGAGATTAGAATCTGGTGCAAGGAAAGTGAACTACACCTCTACCCCGATAGAACACGACCCGATAGAACACGAATTCGGATATAACGCGGTAAAGAGGTGCTCTGGGGGGACGGGGCTGCGCACTCCGGTGGATCAAAGCAAATTCGATATAAGGCGGTTTCACCTATAACGCGGTAAGATTTTTTGGCTCCCGAGGACAGCGTTATATCGGGGTAGAGGTGTAGTTCATTAGTAATTTTCGGAACCACCAGCTCACTCCAACCAAATGACGTGAGGTCACATGGCAAATCCTAAATATATGGAAATACATTCTAAGCAAAAAGCTGTTAAGGTTGAGACTTTAACGTCACAGCTGTAAGCAAGAACTTAGCAAGGGAATCCCCATTGCTTGCAGTCAAGTCTGGATCTCTTTCTCTAAATTATGCTGTAGCTCCAACAGAAGTTATGGGCTTCATGCAGAAATTACTGGGTGAGGTTCTCTGGCCTGTGTCGTGCAGGAGGTCAGACTAGATGATCATAAAGGTCCCTTCTGGCCTTAAAATTTATAAAATCATGATCATCAGGGCTCCATAACACCTGCATCTCGGCTTCATTATGCCTTTGTTACTCTGTTAATTTGATTCCTTCAGCGGTAATGTGAACCTTGAGCTCCCATTGGCTCCAGTGTGAGCAGGAGATATTGATAGCACACAGAGAGCCTTCATGGAGCTTTGTGGTATGCTAGAGTTGCAGATCCCCTGCACAGCATCCCTAAATCCTGCCTCCATGCGCAGCGTAACTGCACCACTACTGCTATGTCCAGGGCATGCCACACTCGGTGGGCAGCATTTGCCCCTTACAATCTCAGCCTAAACACTGCACTTAACATACCACTAGCTTTGGGCCTAGAACGGCTTTGTTGCTCAAAGGATGTGCACCCGACTGATCTTAGGCCAAAACCATGGCTTATGTATGCTGGGAAATAAACGAGGTGCTTAAAAATCATGTATAAATCAGTGTCCGTGGGTGGCTTTTGCAACTCCCGTGTAATGCGGAAAGCGGAAAGGTTTTCATCCCTGCTGGGAATTCCTGTGAGTGCTGGGTTTTGGGGTGGAAGAGGGGGTTGAGTGGGCTGCTGGGTGTCCCCTCAGGACAGAACACAGATCCCCCTGCTCCGAAAGCCCAGGCCCCTGCCACTGAGGCTAGAAAACAAAGCTCCTTTGGCTGCCCGCGGTATAGGGCCTGGGATAGAGGCTGGCGCAGGCGAGGGCAGCAGGGCGCCCCTACTAGCCACGCTCCCCTGACTGGCACCTGAGCCGGGGCAGCTCTGGCGCCTGGGCTCGCTGGGAGCAGAGGGGCTGCGCCCTTGCCCGGGGCTCCCCATCATCTCGAGGGGGTAAGAGACGTGAGGTGCCGGTATGGCTCTGGATGCCCCCAGGCTTCTCCCCTCCATGCCCAGGCAGTGCCCACCCACCCGGTCCTGGTCCCGGCCCCGGCTCCAGCTGCATCCCTAGTCCCCACCGCCCCGGCCAGGGCGCAGCAGGGGCTGGGGAGGGCGCTGGGCTGATCGCTCCCACCCACGCAGCCTCCTCCTTGGCCACGCGAGAGCGTGTTGGCGGGGCCCGAAGCCAGGCCCTGCCCGCGCCGCGGAGCCCCCTCCCCTGGGGGGAGCTGGCTGGTGTGTCCCCCCCCCCGCGCGCAGGGTGCCCGCTTCCTGCGCCGCTGCTGCGCGCGCCTCGAGCCCGCCTCGCCCCCTCCCCTCCCTGACGCAGTGGTGCATCTCCCATTTAAACCGGGGGAGCCCAGCCGCTCCCTCCCCCTGGCTGCAAACCCGGCGCCGCCAGCAGCCGCCGCCGCCCCGAGCCAGACAAGCCCACGCACGTGGGTTGATTTACACCCCTGCTCCGGCCAGCTGCCTGCCCCCCGCCCTCGCCCAGGCCACCCACGCCCCGGGAAGGAGACGGGGGCGACTCGGTGCTGCTGCTCCTCCTGCGGGGGGCGGGGCGGGGGTCGCTGCCTGCCCGCGCCTGGGGACTTACCGCCTGGGGAGCAGGAGGCTGCCAAGATAGAGGCGCAGAGGGGAACCGGAGACCCCCGCCCTGCATCGCACTGATCCGGTGAGTCTCGCGGGCGCGGCCCCCTCTGTGTGTCCCCCCCGTGCCCATTCCCCACCTCCTGGCTGGAAGTCACCCCCCCCCCCGATAATGCCCCCCTCCCCCCAGTAAAGCCTTTCTGCCCAGATCGGACCTAGGGAGGTGGAAACGCAAGGGGGGTGGGGGGAATCGGTTCTTGGCTCTTCTGCCCCTGGTTGGTCCAGGCAGGAGCTTCCCAGGTGTGGCCCTAAAAACGGGGCCCTGTTTTTCCATCGCTCCAAGATAAAACCTGGCCGCATTTCATCACCCCATAGCCTAGCCTTTAAGGGTAGGTGTCCATCTTTGGGGCTGGGACGCAGCCCTGCTTTCCCGGCGCTCCTTGTTGCTGCCTGCTTGCCAGCAGATCTCCCCCCGCCCCGCTTTGCAGACATGACAACTATTGTGTAGCGAGAGAAAGCTTTGCTCTTTTGTTCGAGAAGTGGGGGGGCTGGTGTTTTGTCTCGGAGCCCACAGCCTGGGTTGGCGGTCCATCTGTGCCTGGATTCACCCAGCCTTGCAGTGCCAGGCTATCGGCTTTTTTAGTGTCTGGCATTTTTGCAGTGTAAGTGAGGGTTGGTTGTTTTTTTCTTCTTGTTTTGTGAAACGGGTGACGCTCCTACCTACCTGCATTGTACAGCCAGTGTCTCTCTCTCTCTCACTCACACACACACCACACACACACACCATGTTGCACTTCCCACTCCATCCAGGCGCCCTGTCTCATTCCTGATCCAAGCTGCTTTGAGCTCAGAGGACTCCGATCATCCCTCGCTAGTGGATTTTCCTTACTGATTGTCTCCAAGAGCTTTTTTCCCCCCCTCTTGCCATTTTCACCTGTTGGAGAATACGAATCACAATGAAGGTTCTGGGACATAAGATAGAATTATTAACAGGTAAATTATATATATATATTTCACACCATTCCGAAGGCACTGTTCCGTCCGCTGTGCTGATGGCCGAGTTACTTTCCAAGCTAGAATCAAATGGGTTTTCCTATTTCTAGCCCAAGCAAAGATTCTTAAATGGATGCAGCTAGTTTCAGTGGCACTGCGATGGCATAATGACTTGGGGCAAAATCCTGTGAGTTGGGGAAATCCCCAGTCGCAGACCTCATCAGACGCTGGCTTGAGCCCTCGGTCAGCTGCCTGTCTAGAGGAGAGGGTGGGATATTGCTTTCTGCAAGAACATAGCAGTGGTGGAGAGTTCTTATGTATTGAATCCTGAATAGGAGGTGGTGGGATGGGTCGGCTGGCTGCAGGAGTCCAGGCTAATTCAGAGCCTGGGCATCTTTCACTTTTTTGGGCAGTTTTCCTCCTTCCCTGATCCTTCTCTCTCCTTAGCTAGTTTAGTGTTTGTGCAGTGCTTGGAAACGTAAAGTGCCATATAAGTCTAGTTTATGTTTTTCCTCAGTGACAAGCAAATTCCCTGCAGCCAGTCAGCTGGCAGCAGCTTTTTTTGGGGTATTGACCTCCATCCTGCTTGGTAATCTGCCTGTTGCTGTGGGGAGGGGGTGATTAAGGAATGGAGAAGGGGGCCATTTCTCCATGGAAGACACTCCAGTTATGCCCTCTGTGACGCAGGATGCTTTCTGCCTCCTCCTCCACAGGACCAGTCGTTGATCCCAAACCCGTGTGTGTGGGTCAGCACCCCCATACTGCATCAGGGTTCCTCAGACCGGATGGGAGAGGAAGAGGCACTGGAGAGTCATGATTTCCCTTGCTGCATAAGGGCACCACTGCCTGCCCACAGTACCTGGGGATCTCGCTTGGCTTTTCCCCTTCTTGCTTCTGGTTGCTGAGAACCCACCCATCTGACTGGGCAGTTCAGGGTATACTATGGCCGTGGGTCCCTGTGATGGGGGCACTGTGTGTTTGGGGCTCCAGACCTGTGATAGGGCTGTGAGGTGGCAAAGAAAAGGGCCTGTATTTACCCCCAAAATGTTTGGGGCTCCGAGTTAGCTGGCAGCGCCTCACCATGTTTGAGGGGCAGGATTCACAACCTCATGGAGTATATCCGAAGAACAACTCTAACTCTTGGTTTTACTGCAGTACTGGCTCCCAACGGGAGGATATGGTGCTATTCGGGTAGGATCTTTTTGCTATAATAATCCCTAGTTCTTCTATAGCACTTTTGATCAGTAGATCTCAACGCACTTTACAAAGGAGGGCAGTGTCATTATCTGCGCTTTACAGATAGGGAAACTGAGGCACAGAGTGGGACCAGGACTTGCCCAGGTCAATAGAATCCAGCACTCCTGCATCTCAGACCTGAAGAGAGCCTGGGTCTCCTCCAGAGGCTAATCCCCTGCACCCCAGTAAAGGCTGGAGCTGGGGGAGGAGGCAGCCCAGTCTGTTACCAGGGAAGCCATGACTAACTGGTGGGGGACCCAGACAGGATATCTGGAAGCTGTCCTGGGGTGCATAATCTGCTGATTTTATGAGCACCCACCTTGTTGGAGTGTCACCAAGGGAGTACGGGTCCCTCTTATGGCAGGACAGAGGAGCTGCTGCAGGGAGGGTGCTGGAATAGGCATGGGTACTGTCTATTTTCTTTCTTGCTCCAAACCCTCCTGCGCTGTCTGTCTGCCTTTTTTTTTTTTGCTTTCCTGCTCTGAGCTCTGGGGATTGGGGATGGAGAATAGGTTCCGTTACACTCAGCTATAGCTGCAGCCCATGTAGACAATCGGTAAATAAAGGGTCCATCTTTACAGTCAAGGCTGCTGTGCTTGGGGATCTCATTAGCTCACAATAGCACCTACCCAGCTGCGTGATGTATGTCTAAGAAGGTTTAGTCTTTGGGGACCAAACTGTGCCACAGTATCAGGAAAGATCAGGGCTGTAACAGGAATCCGTAACATGGTTCCATCTACACCGACTAGACTGAACCAGACCTCAGCCTTCCACGTGACGGAGTGGATGTGAAAGTGCGCACGTACCCTCGTGTCTGGGCCCATGCCCTGCATGGAACGTGCTGCTCTCTTGTTGAGCAGTAGGGAGCGATCCTCCGTTGGCATGGGACTCTCCCGCCTCTGGCTTCTAAGGCACTGTGAACGCAGCGAGAATGTTGGCGCCAGCTGGGTGGCCTTCAGGCCTGGGCTTCTTGGGGTAGGGACTGGAGGGATGCTGGAGAATGATGCCGAGTCCCTTGCCCTGTGATCTGTCCAAACAGGGGTGCAGTGTGTGTGTGTGTGGGGGGGGGGGGGGGCATTGGTCTTTCCTAGGGTGGGGAGGGGAGCGGAGCAGACTCTATTGGGAAAAATTTGCTCTGCAAGGGACCAAGATGAATTGTATGAGGATGCTTTCCCTTGGTATTGACATTAAACCAGTGGTGCCCCCCTCCCTCCCCTCCTCAGGGACTCCAGGTTAGACTGTGAAGCTCTGATGTAAGCTTTCTCCCCCCAGCCTCCCCATCCCCAACTGGCAATGGATGGAGGTGAAACTCCCTTGCCTCCTGTTTCGCTGCGGCCTTGTTCTAGACTCTCTTGATTCGGGGTCTCCTCCTGAATGCTTCCCTTGCCTCCCTCCTCCTCCCATTGCTCCAACTCTCCTTCGCTCCTCCATCTGGCGCCGGGCCAGGCCTGGCTCCTCCGGGAGCTGGTTTCGTTTCTCCCCGTCGATCAAGGATTGCTCTATTAGGCCAAAGACTCCGTGACGGGACTCCAAAGGAGAGGGGGCCGGCGCCAAGGAGGCGCGCAGACACATTAGCCGCCGTGCCGGCAGGCAGTGCCTGCGTGTGTGGCAGGCGGAACCGCCAGAGAGCCAACAAGCCGTTCTGTTAGCTCAAAGATCCCCAGCGCAGCGTCGTAATTCATGAGTGTAATGGCGGGCACTGCGTGATCTGTATGCGCTGCCCTTACAGGGACACTGCTCTTTATAGCCGCCCCTGCTCTTTCACTCTCCCGTTCTTAGAACCCTTCCCAAAGCTTCATAATAAATAGTCCCTCCCTGACGTACAGTTTATTCCTTCTCCAGTAGGCAGGCGTTATGTTTGGCTGTGGTTCGCCGGTGCAGCGAAAGCCCAACATGGCTGCCTTTTGTTTGCTTCTGGTGTCTGCAGGAGAGGGTCTCTCTGGGAGCAGAGGCAGGGCGTGCTCCGTTATTCTGCTAGCTCCTTGGGGCCAGGGCTGGTTCTCGCTTTGTTCGTACAGTGCCTGGCGCAATGGGGCCTGATCACGGCTACAGCCTGTAAGGGCTATAATAATGCAAACAGTAGCCA
Source organism: Platysternon megacephalum (assembly GCA_003942145.1). Classification (NCBI taxonomy): domain Eukaryota; kingdom Metazoa; phylum Chordata; order Testudines; family Platysternidae; genus Platysternon; species Platysternon megacephalum. Next base: position 1,081,934 of record QXTE01000275.1, read on the forward strand.
GCCCATTCATCAGCACTCCCTGCCTGACACACACAGAGGGAGATTCGAGGAGGCTTTTCTTTCTGCAGTGGGGGACGGGGGAAGAGCTAGCCCCTGGAGTTAAATTGAGCCCTGGCACATGTGGGTGTGTCTCCTCTATGCTTCAGTGCAGGTTCTCTTTGTTGTGGTAAGAGAGAGCCAGTCATTGCAGAAGCTAAGGACTGAAGTACAGCAAAATAAGAGGCATACGCGGCAAGCACACATGGGTTCTGCTTGGGCTCCCCTGGGGTTCAGTCACTTGACTTTTGCTTTGTCTCCTCCCCGGGTAGTGTGGTGAGGCTATTGCACTCCGGTGGGATTTGCCCTGGGCTCTGAACATGGCCAGGTGAGAGCACAGTGTTCTACTTTCCATGGGAGTGTTCCACAACCTCCGACCTCACACAGAAAACGCCCTGTCTCCCGCTCCCAGTAGTCCTCCCGTAGCCGTTCCTTGTTTGTGTCTCAGACCTGTGGATGGAAAGCTGGCAACACGAGGGGCCCCCATCGACGGAGGCAGGTCTGGTGTGCCAGGGGATCTCCGTGCCCTGACCAGGTTATAACACAGTTTGGTCCTAACCCACTACCATTAGCACACAGGCCTTGAGTCGGAGTCCGGGTGTGATGTTCTTCCCATGACCAGGCCTTCTCAGGAGGTGGGCAGATAAACGTTGGGCAAGGGGGAATTTGGGTGGCCTTGGCTATTAGCCCTATGTAGAGGGAGTTAGTCGGTAAGTCTCAGTGCTGCATGGTGGGTTACGGTTGCCAGGCCTCGGAGGACAGGGAGTGGTCTCCTGGTAAGTTGGAAAGACATTTTTCCTGGTCGGTCTCTACCTGGTTATCCAAGAGCAGGGATAAGTCCAATACTGCCATGCGGCTTTGCAATAGGACGGCAGTCAAGGAGTTGAGGGGAAGGTCGCTGGCTCCTCAAATGGTTTCCCTTTCCAGCGCCCCTCTGGGCGAAGCTTCAGTCAGCTGTTTTCATCCAGGTGTCCGTCTGTGGCCAGCACTGACGTGCGCGAGCGCACAGCGGGGCAGTTTGCTGAGATAGACGCATAAGGCAGGATGGCATCATCACACCAGTGGCAGAGGAGCCTGCGGTGCCTGCTGATTTCTCCTAGGAGTCTCGTGTATCTGTCGAACAGAAGAGGGGCAGGTTTGGCCTCTGCAGGATTTCACCTAGGAGGAGCATCACTACGGAGATCTGCTGGGGAGATGCGATGACCTAGGTTAGCGCTAGGCTGCCCATCCTGCCTGCTCATGAGGGCAGGTCAGTAGCGCTGTCTGGTGTGTTGTAGGCTGCTGACAGAAAGAGCACAGAAGTCTGACCACAAATGCTGCTCAAACAGCTTCTGTGCTGGGGCCAGGTCTGAATCCTGAGTTGTGAGGGGCTGACGACAGAGATTGGCAGGGACTCTGCTCTTGGTGGAATGGTGTTGCTCCTCTGTCTAGTTGTCGAGGAATGGGGTAGAGAGATGCTCCTCCTTATGTCAGTGCTGAGTGTGTTCCAAACCATTTCAACTACTCCATCTTCTGAGAATCCAAACTGCTGGCAGAACGTACTCGTCAGCCCCAATACACTGAGCCACCCAAGAGTTTCTCCTCCGCTTAATCTCCTGGCAGGACTGCGTGTTCCCCCAGCTGCTGTGTGGCTGGCTGAGTGCCTGGAGAAATGCCAGAAACGCAGAAAGCTGCTTTGCTTTTGGAGTTGGGGAAGTTACCTGCCATTGCCGGGAACCCCAGAGCCCTGCACAGGGGGAATGGACCTTCTGATTGTTGGTTTGCAACTTTCAATATAAAGCTGTTTTATTTCTGGTCTGGGATCTTAAGCAGCTAAAAGGGACAGTGCTTTTCCATTCTCCTTCGAGTCCCTTTGTCTGCCTCAAACTTCCAAAAAGCCTGAAAATTGAGAGTCAAGATAAAATTGATTGTGTAGCACTGTCCTTCACTTGCACTGGTCCTTGTGTACGTACTGCGTGTTACACACAGTCATCACCGTTCTCAGAGCCCGCGATACCTCGGCCTGGCCGTGAGATTACTGCACAAGGCTAGGTGCTAAAGGGCAGTCCCCTCCGTGAATACAATGCGTCAGCACTGGGATTCCATGTTGCGTGCCCACCAATCACTAGGGAAGGGGGCCAGTCAGCAAGTTTTCAGGCAGGTAGATTGTTGTCTTGTGCGTATTCTAGCGCCCCCAGCATGCTGTGTGCTGGGAACGTCACCGCTAACACTGAGCCCATCTCTTCTTAAAGCCCTGCCCACTCTGTCAGAATAACTAGCTAATCGCTGCTCTGAAACGTGGTCAGGGCCCAGCTGCATTATAACAGGGCTTCTCATTGTCAAGCGAAGGAACCATGTCCTGGATTGCGTCTCTGCAAGAGTAGCTCTGCCAGGGTGTCCTGTTGACACCGTGAGTGTCCTTTGACACTGTTTAAATCATGTTTTTATTTTGAGAACTAACTGCTTAAATTGGGCTACAGCCCTGCTCTGTCCAAGCCAGTAACGTGGGTTAAACAGATGGGTCCCCTCAGGTGTCGGGCAATCCAAGGTAAAACCATCTCAGGGGAGAACTTTGTTATAACTGGATGATCCCCCAGCAAGGTGGCTGTCACAGCAGAGTCTTACTCCTAGTGTGTCTGTCAGCTGGGGGAGAACATGGGTCACTACTTTCTATTCACACAGGCAGGAAGGAGCCATATCAGAACCAGGGCCGGCTCTAGGTTTTTTGCTGCCCCAAGCAAAAAAATTTTTGGCTGCCCCCCCGCGCACTTTTTTTTGGCTTTTACACATGTTTGCACTTTGCAGTTTTGTTTTGACTGTTTAAAATTTAAAAAAAAATGAAAACAGAGAATTTGTAGTTAGTGAAATAAAACAATTTCCTACTAGTGTAATTTTAACATTTAATTTTAACAAAAACACAATAACAAACAATTTGAGTTCAACTATACACTGTAATGAAAAACTTTAGTGTCTTCCAGTTTCTCATAAATTAAAAGAATTTATATGAACTGAATTTTTCTGGTTTTTATACTTGCGTAGTCTTTTAATAAGTCAGTGAAATCTAAATTTTTTGCAAAAGTACTTTCAATTGAAATTAATGCCAGTCCTGACATACAATTTTGAGACATGGTGGACCTCAAATAATTTTTTAGTAATTTCAATTTTGAGAAACTGCGCTCACCAGAAGCCACTGATACTGGTAATGTTAAAAGAATGCGTAACGCGAAACGGAAATTAGCGCGAATGGCACCGATAGGGCAGCACAGTACACACACGTCATCGTGATTTGAGTGACCGTGTCACATGACATGATATTTTTCATGTCACACTCCTATTGCACTACTGTACTTGCCGTAGATAAGGCGCTAGTCATTGGGGCGAGAGAGCTCCCCACGAGCTCGGATACACACTGGACCCAGCCCTGCTGGCGTTTTCCCAGCGCTGAGGCCGCCCAGCTGGGAGCCCGAGGGGCATGCAATGGAGAGAGCTCTGTGAAGAGGTGCTGGGCTTGCTGGACAGATGCTGCCCCTCTCTGCCAGGGGGGGGTGGCCGCTCTCCCGCTGTCAGCGCCCACCCCCCAGGCAGAGCCAGTAGCGCGGCCCTGCCACGGCTGCAGAGGACGGGCCGCTCCTCAGTTTGTTCCGGCCGCTCTCCCGTGGGTAGCGGGTAGCGGGAAGCGGCCCCCCCCCGCCCCCCGGCAGGCGCCGGTAGCACGGCCCTGCCGCGGCTTCAGGGGGGGAAATGGCCGCTGCCCGCAGGAGATCAGCGCGAACAAGCTGAGGAGCGGCCCGTCCTCTGCAGCCGGGGCAGGACCGCGCTACTGGCTCCGCCTGGGGGGTGGGCGCTGACAGCAGGAGAGCGGCGGGAGCCGGTAGCACGGCCCTGCCGCGGCTTCAGAGGACGGGCCGCTCCTCAGCTTGTTTGCGCTGATCTCCTGCGGGCAGCGGCCATTTCCCCCCCAGGTGGCAGCATTTTGCCGCCCCATACATTTTGCCGCCCTAGGCACCAGCTTGTTTAGCTGGTGCCTAGAGCCGCCCCTGATCAGAACACGGTTGGCCCATAGCCATGGCTCACAGCTGGGTTTAAACACTGGGGCAGGGTTGTATCCCACCACAGATGGGATCTTGGAGGCCATTTCAGGGGTTCAGTGGTAGGTGAGATGTCCCAAGCGGAGCCCACGCTAGGGGCATCCCATTGAGTGTCGAATGCGTGGACTTTGCAGACCTGCAGAAAAGCTACCAAATGTGCTACCCTCCATTCTTACCCTGGTGTCTGGGCCATTCACATGCTGCAATGATGCTGTTTGAGCTTCCAGTGTGCAGATGTGCAGATCCCCCTTCAGCTCTGAACATCTTCGCATCTGTGGCTTGAAGTCTCACCCGTAACATCCCCTTGATCAGTGCAGTTTTGGGTGGCATTATTTAGTATGGTAGAATCCTCTTGGTTGGCACAGATCCTGATGGAAGGGGGAAAAAGCACCTGTTAAGCGATGCCCCCGGTCCTCAGAGGTTCACAGGGCGAGATTTGTTTGAATTCCATAGCTTATGGTAAAAAAAGCATGAAAAGGCTAGAGAAAACCACATGAAGGTAAGAGGAGCTTATTTAGCAGCCGTAACAGAGCAGGGAAGCAGCGTGGTGAGGACGGCGGAGTGGGAAACACGTGCTAGCAAACTGTGATTTGATCCTGTTAGCTATATAAACTGGCTGCATGCACCACCTCCTGTGCCAATTAAACAGGCAAGGAACACCAATAATCCATTGTTCAGAGCCACTGAAAGATATTGCACTGAATCTCTGCCCCCAGCCATTGTCCCAATCAGGCAGGGAGAGAGCTAGTTAAGTGGCTGCCGTTTGAATTAAGCATGTTGCCTTGGTGTGTACTCCACAGTGATCGATGCAGGGCCCGGACTTCAGAAACACCTTGCAATGAGTCAGCTCTACCTCCAGTACACAGCCATACCAGACACAGTTCTCCCTAGATCTCAGGGATTTACAAAGGAGGGCCAGTGTAACTATTTCTGTTTTACAGATGAGGAAACTGAGGCATGGAATGGCCAAGTTATTTGCCCAAGGCTACATAGCTAATCCATGGCAGAGCCAGGAATAGAATCCAGATCTTCTGATTCCCAGTCAGGTGCCCTACGCAGTAGGCAAGCTGCAAATACTTTAAGCTTTTTGTGACTGCACTGTCTGTGTGGGTTCATGGAGCGGTTGGATGTGTATTGGTATGGGGAGAAACCTGAAGACCCTATCTGGCCCGTGCTATGTACAAAGAGCTGGGGGAGGGTGTCTTGAGAGCTATTGATGGGGAGCTGATCTAGTGACCACATAAAAACAAGAATGGCCATAGTGGGTCAGACTAATTGTCCATCTAGCCCAGTATCCTGTCTTCTGACAGTGGCCCATATGAGATGCTTCAAAGGGAATGAACAGGACAGTTATCAAGTGATTCATCCCATGTTGTCCAGACCCCACATCTCGCAGCTTAGGGACACCCAGGCCATGGGGTTGCATCTCTGACCATCTTGGCCAATAGCCATTGATGGACCCATCCTCCATGCACTTATCTAATTCTTTTTTGAACCCGGTTATACTTTTGGCCTTCACACCATCCCCTGGCAATGAGTTTCACAGGCTGACTGTACATTGCCTGAAGAAGTACTTCCTTGTGTTTGTTTTAAACCTGCTGCCTATTAATTTCATTGGGTGACCCCTGGTTCTTGTGTTATGTGAATGGGTAAATAACACTTGTTTCTTCTTCACACCATTCATGATTTATAGACCTCTATCATATCCCCCCTTACTTGTCTCTTTTCCAGACTAAACAGTCCCAATCTTTTTAATCTCTCCTCATATGGAAGCTGTTCCATCCCCGTAATAATTTTAAAATATATCTTTCTTTGAGATGGGGTGACCAGAACTGCGCATCATCATTGTCATCAATCCATTGGAGTTTGAGGATGATTGTCTTCCATAAAATGATAGCCAGCATGCAAGGTGTGGGCGTACCATGGATTTATATAGCTGCATTATGATATTTACTGTCTTATTATCTATTGCATTCCTAATGGTTCCCAACATTCTGTTTGCTTTTTTGACTGCCGCTGCACATTGAACAGATGATTTCAGAGAACTATGCACAATGACTCCAAGATCTTTCTTGAGTGGTAACAGCTAATTTAGACCCCATCGTTTTGTATGTATAGTTGGGATTATGTTTTCCAATGTGCACTATTTTGCATTTATCAACATTGAATTTCATCTGCCATTTTGTTGCCCAGTCACCCAGTTTTGTGAGATCCCTTTGTAACTCTTCACAGTCTGCTTTGGACTTAACTATCTTGAGTAATTTTGTATCATCTGTAAACTTTGCCACCTCACTGTTTACGCCTTTTTCCAGCTCATTTATTATTATGTTGAACAGCAGTGGTCCCAGTACAGATCCCTGGGGGAGACCGCTATTTTCTTCTCTCCATTCTGAAAACTGACCATTTAATCCTATCTTTTTAACCAGTTTCTGATCCATGAGACGACCTTCCCTCTTATCCCATAATTGCTTACTTTGCCTAAGAGCCTTTGGTGAGGGACCTTGTCAAAGGCTTTCTGAAAGTCCAAGTACACTATATCCAGTGGTTCACCCTTGTCCACATTTATTGGCCCCCTCAAAGAATTCTAATAGATTAGTGAGGCATGATTTTCCTTTACAAAACCCATGTTAGTGCTTCCCCCCAACAAATCATGTTAATCTTTGTGTCTGATCATTCTATTCTTTACTATAGTTTCACCCAGTTTGCCTGGTACTGAAGTTAGGCTTACCAGCCTGTAACTGTCAGGATTGCCTCTGGAGCCTTTTTAAACAATTGGTGTTACATTAGCTATCCTCTAGTCATCTGATACAGATGCTGATACAGAAGCTGATTTAAGTGATAGGTTACATACCACATTTAGTAGTTCTGCAATTTAATATTTGAGTTCCTTCAGAACTCTTAGGTGAATACTGTCTGGTCCTGGTGATGTATTACTGTTTAATTTATCAGTTTGTTCCCAAACCACCTCTGACACCTCATTCTAGGACAGTTCTTCAGATTAGCCACCTAAAAAGAATGGCTCAGGTGTGGGAATCTCCCTCACTTCCTCTGCGGTGAAGACTGATGCAAAGAATTCATTTAGCTTCTTCGCAATGGCCTTGTCTTCCTTGAGTGCTCCTTTAGCACCTTGATTCTCCAGTGGCCCCACTGATTGGTTGGCAGACTTCCTGCTTCTGATGTACTTAAATTATTTTTGCTGTGCACTGCTAAAGAGAAGGAGACTCAGCAAGCAGCTGACCCAGGCTGGAGCCTGGGCTGGGCTGTTCCACAGTGCATGCGCTCCGCTGTTTGTGTGGAGACTTAGGTGAACTCTCGCGAGTAGGGAGGCTGCCATGTATTATGCCATGAGGCTGTATGGGTTGCGGCTCTTTCACTTGTTGTGGACTTGGGACCTAGGCAGGGCGAGAACATGGCTTTCACAAGCCTTAATGTACTGGAGCTGGGACTCCTGGGCTTGGTTCCTAGATCTGCCACTGACTCACTGCATGAATCTGGGCAAGCTGCTTTGCTGCTGTGTGCCTCAGTTTCCCCAGCTGTGACATGGGGATGATCATTCCTTACTTCCTGGGGGTCACGGGACCTCCTGGTCAACTTCCTCCTGGCCCTGGCTAAAATGACCATCTATGCCACGAGGGTGAGGAGGTTGGCTAATGGAGTCTCCTGTGACTGTGGGGCCTGTTTCCGATCCTCTGTCCGCTCACGTATCCGGGCAGAGTTCCTCTGGGCGGCGTCCACTGGCTCCCATGACGCCTTTGAGGAGCAGTGGGCGCTGTCCGGGGTTCTCTGCCCGATGTCCCCATCAGGTTCCCTTCTTTTGACCCTTTGCCCTCACTCCTGTTCCTGTTTTTTTTTTATTAGTTGTCCCCCGGAATCTTTTGGGTTCCCGGTTCTGTGGGTCCTCCCCTTAGGCTGGGGGGGGGGGATTCTTCAGCAGTGGGCGGGCTCCGCCCGCCCACTTCCCGGAACCCAATAGGTACTTCCTGGGGGTGCTGGCTGGCTGCATTCACAATGTGCTGAGATACTATGAGATCCTGGAGACGAGGTTTGCTCGTTAACTGCTTGCCCAGCCAGCCCGACCTTGCCCTGCTGCTGTATGATAGATCAGCTGCCTCTGTGATGTCATTAATGATGCAGACGTGAACTGGGGCTGGATGAAAATTCCCCAGCTGGGTCGAAGGTGCCAGGTTTCTTCCATATTGAGCTGTCGGGGAGATTTTTTGTTTTGTTTTAACCCTTCCATGGACGTGGCGCTGTCATTGCTGCTGTTGTGCAGCTGTGGTCTGCTTCCCATGCTGCTGCTGCCGCTGCCTGTGCTGCATGCTCAAGTGTGTCAAAGGGGTTAAAGCCATGCTTCTGCCCAGTGATGGTGATGGGGGATAGTGATCAGAGTAAGGTCTGCACCACCACTCTTTGGGTTAATCTGTGCGTTGCATGCCTCCTGGATGCTCCCTCACTTGGGATAATTCCTTAGATTAGAATTCCTTAGACTAGACTAGAAAACCCCTGGATCTGTGCTGGGCACGTGTGGGTTTTCACGGGGGCTGTGACGTGGTTTGGTCACAGAGACCCCCTTGGGACTGTCACTGATGTGCTGAATTACCCCTGAGCCCATTTTCCCTGCCAGCTTGGGACTCCAGAACCCTGTCTTGTTGAGCCAGACATGCTAGCCACCTGCAAACACAGACCCAGGATCTAGACCAGTGGTCCCCAACGCGGTGCCCGTGGGTGCCATGGCGCCCGCCGGGGCATTTATGTGCGTCTGCCTAGTGCCCAGCAGGGGAGAGAAGCCGCGGCCCCGCGCCTGCCGGGGACAGAGAACTCCGGGGCTGCAGGCTGCGGGCGCAGGTGTTCTCGGTCCCTGGCAGGCGCGGGGCCCACCTAGTGCCCAGCAGGGGAGAGAAGCCGCGGCTCCGCGCCTGCCGGGGACAGAGAACTCCGGGGCTGCAGGCTGTGGGCACCGGTGTTCTCTGTCCCCGGCAGGCGCGGGGCCCACCTAGTGCCCAGCAGGGGAGAGAAGCTGGGGCCCCGCGCCTGCTGGGGACAGAGTACTCCGGGGCTGCGGGCGCCGGTGTTCTCTGTCCTCGCGGCTTCTCTCTGGATTCATATATTATGTAATATTAAATATGATGTTTTTCGTATTATTTAATGTACAAATACAAAATAAGTCTTGAAAAACTGTTGGCGCCCGCCACACTCTTCTGAAAACATGAATGTGCTACTGGCCACAAAAAGGTTGGGGACCACTGGTCTAGGCCATGCCCCCAAAGCTGCAGGCTTTAAGTGAAAACAGCTCAGCAAGTACTCCCGTCTCCAACACCCAGGCGCCCAGTTCCCAATGGGATCCAAACCCCAAATAAATCTGTTTTATTCTGTATAAAGCTTATACAGGATAAACTCATAAATTGTTCGCCCTCTATAACACTGATAGAGAGATATGCACAGCTGTTTGCTCCCCCAGGTATTAATCATTTACTCTGGGTTTATCAATAAACAAAAGTGATTTTATGAAGTATAAAAAGTAGGGTTTAAGTGGTTCCAAGTAATAACAGACAGAACAAAATAAGTTACCAAGCAAAATAAAACAAAACACGCAAGTCTAAGCCTAATACATTAAGAAACTGATTACAGCTAATATCTCTCCCTCAGAGATGTTCCAATAAGCTTCTTTCACAGACTAGACTCCTTCCTAGTCTGGGCCCAATCCGTTCCCCGGTACAGTCCTTGTTAGTTCCAGCTCAGGTGGTAACTAGGGGATTTCTCATGACTGGGACCCCCTTTGTTCTGTTCCACCCCCTTTTATAGCTTTGGCACAAGGTGGGAATCTTGTCTCTCTGGGTCCCCTCCCCTCCTTCTAAATGGAAAAGCACCAGGTTTAAGATGGATTTCAGTATCGTGTGACATGTTCACATGTCCTGTGAGACCCCCTCCATTTTTCCCGGCCTGACTCTCAGGAACGCAGGAAGGTTTGCAAGTAAACAGAGCCATTTATAGGTAATTGATTCTGAAGCACCCTTAATGGCTTCTACTTAACATGTTTACATCAGTAATAAAAGTTTATATCTTATTCTCCTAACTCCAGACATAGAAATAATACATGCAAACAAATGGGATGAACACACTCAGTAGATCATAAGCTTTGTAATGATACCTTACAAGAGACCTTTTGCATAAAGCATATTTCAGTTACATCATATCTATACTCATAAGCATATTTTCATAAAACATTATGGAGTGCAACGTCACCGGGGCTCAGCACAGAAATCTCATTGACAGATGGCTGCATGTGCTGCTTGGGAAATGCAGCCCCCAACTTTGTTGGCAGGGCTGAGTTTACTGGGCCTGCGGCTCCGTTTGTGGCACAGTTTGCTCATCACACTGTGCAGCATTAGCTCCTTCTTGCTTTATTGATGTATTAACCACCTCATTATTGGGGTCGCCCTTATGGAGAAGGTCTGCAGAACTGAACAGAGAACTCTCTCTCCTGGACAGCCCATGGAATTCTGTAGCAGGGGGCTCATTCCCTGTCAAACTCCAGAGGTTGATAGAGTAACTCCTTCAGAACCCTGTTAATGTCGTCTTCTCCATTAAATCCCCCAGGACATTTCTGTAAAGGGTGACCATCGCAGTCATGCCCAAAGCCTCCTATGAGCTGGAGACTTTCTGCTCTGAGTTCCCAGTGCTGGAACTAGAGCTTATCTGAAAAATTAGGATTTTTCTGTGGAAAATTTCAACAAAAATGAAGAAAAATGGTTTTTGTTGACAGTTTCCATGGAAAATTTAGTTTTCAGTGCAAAATCCAAACTCAAAATACTCTGAAATGCCACAATGGTGCCTCATGGGAGTTGTAGTTTGGGTGCTTCTGCCTTCAGCCTCTTTATACGCCAGGCTCCCTGGTCAGACTACATCTCCCATGATGCAACAGTCTATCCTCTTGGTGAGGGGAAGTGGTGCAGTTGCGTGGCTGCAGTGCATCATGGGAGAAGAAGTCCAGTTGGGAATCCCAGTCCCTAGAGAAGAATGGGAGCACAAAGCACTTATACTACAACTCCCATGAGGCACCACAACAACATTTCACCCTCAAAGTATTTCTGGGTTGGGCATTCACTTCTTCAACAACAATAAAAAGGAGAGAGCAGACATTTCCACCCAAAACCGTTTTCTGGTTGAAAACCCAATTTCGCATTTAAAAAACAACAACAGTTTTGACAGAAAATGTTCGACCCGCCTTAGCCGGAAGCTCTATTTACAAGAGCATTTGGAGCAGATGAACACTCCCTTGTCAGCTCTCCTTTTCTCTCACTCCAGCTCCTTCCTATTTCAGTCCATCCCTCCACATGCCACTGCCTCCATTGCACCCTTTTTATAGCCTTCTCCTCTGGGGAGCTGAGTGGCAAGGGGTTGTGCCCAGGTACCCAGTGGAGCAGAGACAACCTGTGCATACCGATGGGGGAGGGGGGGCAGAGTGAGGGCAACTGGCTTCAGCAGTGTTACTGAGCATGCGCCCTCCGTGTGAGCATGCTCAGTACAAGCCAAGCAGCAAATTGGGGGAGGGAGGGGGACACATGACCCCGCACGCCTCCCCCCGTCACTCAGGGAGCGCTCTCTAAAGGAGAGGGCAGGGAGCTTTACCAGGCAGCACCCTCTGCTGTGCGTGGTGCGCAATGACTGCGCGTGAAGCCCCGTGTCAGAGCAGCTGGGGAGAGATTTGGCATCTAAAAATACATCCCGCCTGCATTGGGTCCTCCCGTTTCCATGGATACAGCTGAGCCACAGACTGTGTGTGGTCAGGGGCTCGGATGGGACAGGAACGATCTGTCCCCAGTGCAGTCCAGGTGCGCTGACGAAGCCAGGGGCTTGTCCCTATAAATGGGGTTACTGAGCCGCATGCTGCCGGGAACACCCAGGAAACCGGCTAGCAATCGGTACCCCCGCTCGCCTCCTGCACGGACCCAGGAGGGGCTGGTGTGGGAATCCGTAGAGACCTACCAGAGCTCGTCTGGGAGCCCAGGGTTCTCCAAAGAAATCGAAATAGAAAAGATTTCCACTGGGAAGAGGAAATGAGGCCGAAGCCAGAGGTATCCATCAACCCCCTCATTGCTGCCTAGTGCACCAGATCCATGGGGCCAAACATGCTTCTGGGATGTGTGGGTCTTGAGGGCTCTGCACCTGACTCATCTCATGGCTGGGTGAATAATGCATCCACTGATGTCCATGGAGGTACACCCATTTTGAAGCATTGAATCCCCATAGGTTACAATGGTGGTTACAGCTGATTGATGCTGGCATCAGCGAGATCAGAATTGACTCTAAGCCAGGGGGTTTCTAAGGTGTCTGTCACCTTGGGATGCAAGTACCATCCCCCTGCTTCCTCTGCAACCTGGCACAATTTCCTGAGTCCTTCTTTCCCTGCGGGTGCATAACATGGGCCTAAGTATTATTCTCCTCGAATCTCTGCTTCTGTCAGGCACAAGCGAATACGCCTGTGACGTACAGCTGTCGTGCCAGGCACCTGGACGAGTCCTGTGAAAGAGGCCCACGCTACTTTGCCACTTTCAGAGCCACTCGGATCATACCAAGCTCATCAGGTCCCTGGGCTCTGGCTCTCTTGACTGGTGCTTCCTTCCTCTATCTCCGCTCAACATCTCCACTGGCCGAGGCTTCTAGCCCTTCCGTCCTCTTGGCTTCTAGGTTGGCTTCAGAATGGGGGAAATCCTGCCCCACTGAAGTCAGTGGTGGAACTGCCATTGTCTTCAGTGGGGCTAGTACTTCTCCCCTGAGATCAACCCCTCCTTGGTAGGGGGATATTGAAATTATGTTGTACTCCAGGTGAGCAAATTTGGCCCTCTGGAGCACCCATGACCTCAGTGGGGTTGCATGGATGTAGCTTAGGGCAGAATTTGGCCCTTGGTCTTACAGTTTGTCTCTCAGTTCAAAGGGCTTGACTGTCCTCTGACTTACACCAGTTCTGCACTGATGTGACTCCAGGGTCACTCCTTACGGACAGCAGGGAATGGGAGAGGCGAATCAGGCTTCCTCTTACCCTCAGATGGCTGCCCCAGAACAGGAGGAAGGAACGTAGAGATTCTCCCTTCAGTTAATTCTATTTCAGAGATGCTGAGAGTTGGGATTTCATCTTTAGCTCTGCTCAGACTTGAGCCTCGGTCCTCTCATTTTTAAGATAACCAGGATAATGAAATAACTCTACCATGAGAAGCCTGGTATGGGCTTAAAGATGGGCAAATAGCACAACACAGTTTGCACGGATTCTTTAGAGGAAACACCAGGAGTTTGCTTTGGTGGCATTCACAGCCCGTGTGATTTCCCCACCCCCCCAACGCTCCTGTGCCTGATGCTGTCATTTTTTGGTTTTCACGTTGTGCAACTGAATACTCCAGGTGAATGTGTTCCTCCCTTCGCTCTCGCCTGGTATGTCTGTGTGCCCAGCTTGGCGATCTTGGTTTTGCCTCCTGTTTATAAGTTTCGGTTGTCCAGTCAGGGAGCAGAAATGATAGCATGTTCAATGAGCATCCAATTGCACCCTACTAAAAAGGAACGATGAACAGCAAGCGGCTGACAAGCGATCTGAGGGTCATGGGGAAAGCAACAACTGAGACTGGTAGTGAGCAGCAGCGGGTGGGGACATGAACACAGACCCCTGATCTGAATGATTCAGCTCATCTCCTGACCCCGCACGTTGCTGTTTGCAGGTGTTTCCTGTTCTGGGGCTGGCTGTCAGTGGAGCTGTGGCCATTGACACGAGCAGAGGATCTGCCCCCTCTCTGTAATCAGCATGTGCCCTCACGTCAGTACCCTCTATCCCTCGGGGGACATGCAGCAACAGGCTGCAGTTCCCTCCCCTGCTCACACGCTGTGCCACGGGGCATCTCCTGGGGTGCCAGCTTAGGGTCTCCTGAATTCCGCAGGGTAGCGCACACACGTCTGTCTAACGAGACTAGGGCTTCTAACTGTGGCTCACAAAGTGACTCCACCAAAGTCAGTGTAGTTGCACTTACTTAAACCCTGAGTTTTGGCCCATGGGCCATGACTCCTCTGCTGTCACCCCCATGGGCCTCCCTTGAGCAGAAGTTCCCCAGTCCTGCCCAGTAGTGTGGCCGGTGGGTATGCACAGCTCTCTCTTAGGGACAGGATAAGACTCGGTAGCCCTGCTGAAGTCTCCAAACCCTCTTGGGGCTTGTGTACACGGGCACGTCGTCCTGTTTTATGCTCAGGAGGTGTGACTACTGGCAGAGCTCCCCATGTGGATGCTTATTCCAGTCAAAAAGCAGCTTTGTTTTGGTTTAACTCAACCCCTTCCAAAGCAGAGTGAGTTAAACTGCCTATGCCACAGCTGTGCTGGAAAAAGAGGGTCCACGTGGGTAGTCACACAAGCATAACTGTCGTGGTTTAGTTACACTGGTGTGACTGGGAACACTTTCCTGGTAGACAAGCCCTTACTCTCCAGGGCAGTGCTCTCATTGCTCCATTGCAGAGCCGGGACCCTGGGACGGGGCCCGACTGCCAGCTGCTCCGGAGCGGGAGTGCCCCCTCCGGCTCAGCGCTGGGCTAAGGAGCCCTGTGCAGAAATGCAATGGGAGGGTAATGAGGAAATGCCTTGTAATCGGCAAACGAGGGCCTCCTCATGCTGCTGCCCTGCCCTCTAACCCAGCGTTGTCTGCAAGGGAGTTAATTAATCTCCGCTGCCTGACACCTCTCTGGGGAAGCGAGAGCGGGAGGATGTTTTGGCTCAGGCGATATATAGAGCGTGGAGAGTACCAAGCAGTGGAGGCACCGAGTAACCTCTGTGACGGTGCGGAGGGGCTGTGATGTCTCCTAGGTAGGCTCACGTGTGTTTCAAGCCCGGGGCTTAGCTGAGCAGATGGGGTAGCAGAAGTTCAGACCCCTGGGTATTACTCCAGGCTCTCGCTGTTGTGCGGCGGGAGGGGCTCCGTTCTCTCTTGGGGGCCCCACACCAAGCGCTGCCCTCCGTATTCTTTGCAGCATTCCGGTGTGGGTGCTCCCCCTGAGCTGGGGGTGGTGCTGCTGGGCTGGTGCCACGTTTCACGGTAGGTTGGCCACGTGTGGTCACAATCCTGTGGCTCTTTCTACAGATGCCGGAGAGTTAGCCTGAAATCCCAGCGTGGACGCTACATGCTGAACGCCCCGCTGCTCGGGCAGTTCGATGCAGTCTCCTTCAAGTCCATTGCAAACTGTTGTGCAGTGGAATATTGCACCCTAGAGGTGGCTGTGGTGGGTGAAACGACTGGTGTATAAACTGCTTTGGGAAGAGAAGTGCTATGTGCAGCTGAGAGATTAAACTTACCGGCAGCATCTCCCTACTGGGTCTCCCTCACCTCCAGGGTTTACATGGGAGGCTCTTTTTCCCCCCTTCCAAGATCTTTTGCACAGTTGAAAACTCTGTTTAAAGCCATCCAGCTTAGATTGGAAGCTCTCTGGGGGCAGGGATGGTCTTTTAGGTCTGTGATTGTACAGCCCCTAGCACGCCGGGGTCCTGGGTCATGTCTCGGACTCCTAAGCGCTGTGGTAATACAAATAATAAATGAGAATTAGGGCCCTACCAAATTCACGGCCATGAAAAACACATAGCGGACCGTGAAATCTGGTCTTCCCCTGTGAAATCTGGTCTTTTGTGTGTTTTTATCTTATGCTATACAGATTTCACGTGGGAGACCAGCGTTTCTCAAATTGGGGGTCCTGACCCAAAAGGGATTAGCAGGGGGGTTCACAAGGTTATTTTAGGGGGGTGAGGGTGGTATGCCACCCTTACTTCTGCGCTGCCTTCGGAGCTGGGTGGCCGCAGAGTAGCGGCTGCTGACTGGGGGCCCAGTTCTGCAGGCAGCAGTGCAGAAGTAAGGGTGGCAATGCCATGCCATGCCATCCTTACTTCTGCGCTGCTGCTGGCGGCGGCTCTGCCTTCAGAGCTGGGCTCCTGGCCTGCAGCTGCTGCTCTCTAGCTTCCCAGCTCTGAAGGCAGCGCCACCACCAGCAGCAGCGCAGAAATAAGGGTACCCCCTACAATAACCTTGCGGCCCCCCCCCCTAACTTATTTTTGGGTCGGGATCCCTACAATTCCAACACTGTGAAATTTCAGATTTAAATAGCTGAAATCGTGACATTTACGATTTTTAAAATCCCATGACCGTGACATTGACCAGAATGGATGGTGAATTTGGTAGGGCCCTAACGATAATGCTCTCGCAGATTACTCGGCTATGGGTCGGAAGGTAGCCGCTGCTCAGCACCAGCGATCTGCTCCCAGGATGGAGTTAAGCACGAACTTGGTGGAGCTGAGCAAAGAAAGTGAAACTCTCTTGTCTTGTTGCCAACCAGGAGCTTGGGCCCTGTTTCCTGAGGTCCCAAACTGTTCGGGCTAGCTGAGCGCTGACTTGTTAAGAGTCAACAGTTCCCCACGGCTCAGATTCCAAACCAGCAAACCTGGGCCTTTCCAGCTGAGCTTTTCCCTCCCCCCTGAAACTCAGACAAGCCGGGACTTTGTCCATGCACTCGTGGGCACTGATCTGGTTAATCTGGTGCAAACTCCTGTATGGACGCTTAGTTAAGAGCTGCTTCTTTCAATTTAGCTTAGCCCTATTCCTAATCCGCGGGAGCTAAACCGAATCAGCCAGGTTTCTGCGGATTTAAGTGCATCCGCACCGCTTTTTGCATCAGTTCAACTGACTCCACTTTCAGTTGCACCTCTCGTTGAAACTGGTGCAGCTCTGCATGTGGACACAGAGCAGAAGGAAGGAATTTTGTGACGCTCCCCACAGCCCGATCTGAAATGCCTGAGGTTTATGCATCTGTAACACTATACCCTGCAGTTCCATGGATAATCTCAGTTTATTCCAGGGGCTTGGACGTCTCAAACTCCTGGCTATTAGGGGGCGCAGCTCCAAAGCCTGCAGAGCTGATGGCCCTGATTCTAGATTGAGCTGTCTGGGGTACTCACCTGACCCCCATCACCTGCGCACCCCTCACAAATGCTAAGGCATTTCTCCTCACAACACCCCTGGTGGGCAGAGCAGGGCTGTTCTCCCCGTGGTACAGAGCAGGAGTGGAGGCACAGAGAGACCGAGGCCAAAAATGTCTTTAGGCACCGCTCTGCTCAGTGTTGCAAGGCCTAAGACCCAGCTCCACAAAGGTTCTTAGGCTCCTAACTTCAATGGAAATAGGAACCTAAATACCTTTGCAGAGCTTGGCCTGAGTGACAAAGGAGCCTGGGCCCCTTTAAGTGAGATTTAGCTTTACAATGCTGAAGTGACTTAGGAGCCGGAGTGGTGCACTGCCTAAATACTTTTAAAAATCAGGGCCTAAGTGACTTGGCCAAGGTCACCCAGGACATCTGTGGCAGAGCACAGATTTGAACCCAGCTCTCCCACGTCCCAGGCTGGCTCCCTGCCCTCGATGACCACTTGGAGGATCCAGCCCTGCTGAGCCGGCCCGGGCGGATGCTGCCCACAAATTTGTCAGTGCTTGTGGGCTTCAGCCCAAAGGATCCCCCTGGGCCAGTCAGCTCAGCGGGGTGCGCTAGGGTGAAGGCACTGAGGTTAAACCCCAGGGCTCCTGGAACAGTGAGGGACACGCCCCTCTTTCGGGTAACGGGCTCGTGGCTGAAGCAAGGAGCTGGGGTGCGATTCCTCCTCCCAGGGAGCGTCTGTCACCCAGGGACATGCAGGATCCTCCCGTCCCACGTGGGAGGGTCTCGCAGGCTGCGCCCCAGGGTGCCCTCTCCTGGCAGAGCAGTTGGGTGAAGGCGTCATGCCCATGTGCCCGCCCACCTGAAGGTGAGGGGGCAGCAAGCCATGGCTGCCCACGGTGGGACCAGCTACTGCCCGCTCTGATAGCCACCATGCGCAGGGCACATCTGTCCCATCCTGATGCCACCCCAGAAGGACCTATATCGGAGATCTGATCCTTGGGGCGCGCACAGCAGAGATCTGGCTGCTCCCCTCTGCAGCTGGCCCTCGCCAGCTCCAGCCCAGAGCTCCGGCTGAAGGTCTGTGGGCAGTGCCAGGAGGCTGGCTGCCAGGCAGCTGACCTGTGTGCTGGGTTTTTTTCCCCCCCTGCAGGGCTGCTGCTGCAGGAAGTGACCATGGCAGGGCTGAACGAGCTGCGATTCACAGAGGAGAAGCCACTGCTGCGAGGCCAGGATACGGAGCTCGTGAGTTGCCTCCCTGCCCCACCTTCCCCCCATACATCCCGCCTGGCAGCCGCCTTCATTCCCAACACGCGAGGAGGTGTTGATTGTATGGAATGGCTGCCTGCCTTGCTTTGCCCTAGCCTCAGCTGGAGCTGTTCACCCAGCAGCACCCGGTGTCTGTAATGCACTGGCTTTGTGTGAGAGTCATGCTGCCCTCTAGTGGCTCAGCCGACAGGGTGGATAAGGGACCTACCATTGCCACCAGCTAGGGGAGCTCTCCTTTAGCTCAAATGTAAGGGATCTAGTCCTGACTCTGTGTGTGTGTGTGTGTGTGTGTGTGTGTGTGTGTGTGTGTGTGTGTGTGCGTGTGTGTGTGTGTGTGTGTGTGTGTGTGGGTGTGTGTGTGTGTGTGTGTGTGTGTGATTATCCTCTTCACACACCTTGTCCTATAACCGTGAATCTTCCAGTGCATTCTGGGACACGCATCTGTCCCAAAGAGGCGTTACTAGGAGCATGGGCTTTTGGATAACTTCCACATCGGGATGCAGCTAGGAGGAGCGGCCGAGCTGAAGGGAGCTGCAGCGTTTGTCCATGCTGAAGAGAAACCATTGTAGGCTGGACTCGTTCCGCTGGGTTTCCGCTAACGGCGGAGCTGCCTTTGTGAGCAGCGAGGGTGACACCATGTGGCCCAACTGCAGAACGGCAGCTTGCACCACGCAAGCATCTGAGCGTCTGGTGGCAGCTGGGCCCCTGTGGAGATGGTGGCCAAGAATCAAGCGCTTCTCTGTTCCCAATGTCTCCACTGCTCCCCTCGGCTCGGCCAGGAGTGCAGGCTGGCTGCAGTGACGGGCAGCGCCCAGCTGGGCAGTAGGTTCTGAAGCAGATGGGATGGTGGATCATGCAAAGGCAGGAGATGAGGGGGTCTGGCTTCCCCCATCACTTCCTGTTCCTCAAAGGCTCCTTTCATGGCAGCCCATGTCCCATCTGGAGTCTTGCTCCGAGCTCAGCTGCAGGGGGTTATCTGACTGAATGCTGCAAGATCACCCACCTGCCCCTACCAGGCCTGGGAGCCAGGGACGACTCACAGGGACTACCCCCCGCCCCTGTGATCAGACCTTAGTAGGTATCCGTCTCTGGCAAAGCTCCCATTTGATGCCTATCGTGTGAGAGCGGAGTGGGAGGGAGGCTGCGTCTGGAAAGCAAGCGAGGAGGAGTTGATGAACATCAACAAGCTGACTTCTTCCTGCAGGCTAGAAAGTGTGGGGGAGACAGCCAGCCCAAAGAGCAATGCCCCCAGCACAGTCCCTGAGGCCTGGGGGGAGGGGAGAACCCACGGACATCTTTCTGAGGCCTCTCCGGGGTGGGTGGGTGCAAGAGACAGGCCTGGTGGAGCTGGGTTGATTGGGGGGAGGTTGGAACGACTCTCACTAGCTGGGTTTGGGTGGGCTTGTTCCTCCCCCTCCCACTATCTCCTATGGCCTTCTAATGTCCCTCCCCTAATCCACCGTGAGGAGGATAGCTCCAGCACGCCCTCCTCCCTGTCTGAATGCTGCCCTTCAAGGGCCCAGCTTGGTCTCTGCTGCTTTCCTGGGTTCCCCAAGCCACGCTCATGGGGGATCAGATTCCAGATGAGAACTGCAAGGAGCCAGCAGACTGCAGCTTACACTGAGATGGTGCCTCCATCATTGCACCATCCTACCTTGCTGTCCCCAGCTATGTCAGTGCACCTCCAGCCTGGCCTGCGGCACTCCTTGCTACTGCAGGCACATCAGACACTGTCCCGCCTGCTGAACTGTGGGTTGGCTCTCTCTGGTCGAAAGGTGATCCCCAGGGGTGAGGGGGGTTGGCCCCCTCTCGCTGAGCCGGTCTCCAGCATCCTACCTGATCCCAGGAGTTGAAAGGCTGCTTCGCAAAGCCAGCGTGTGAGCACGGACCTGCCAAGCTGGGTGTGTCACCGCCCGCGTGTCTGTGCTCATCTTGCTGGCCTCGTCAATCCAAGAACGGGAGCCAGAGGACTGGGTATGTGGTGGGCAGAGCTGCCCGTCCTCGGAGCCTGCAAACGTTCATTCGCTTCGGAGCTGCACTGGGACGTGCCGCTGGGCTCTGCATGCTCAGGGATAACGCAGGGCACCCAGCAAACCAGACATGGCTTTGAACCGGAGACTGCATCTCTGGACGTGCCCTTGAAGCCCTGTCCTCCAGCACTGCTCCTTTGGGGACTGTCTTAGGGCTGGTCCACACTAGGGGCGGGATCAAACTAAGATACTATTCGCGTAGCTGAAGTCGAAGTATCTTAGTTCGAATTTGGCGCGCTTACCTCGCGTCCGCGCGGCGCCGCGATCGACGTTCGCGGCTCCCACGTCGACTCCGGTAACTCCGCTCGCCCTGCAGGAGTACCGGAGTTCGAAGTAGCGCGTTCGGGGATCGACTTATCGCGTCCAGACAAGACGCGATAATTCGATCCCCGATAGTTCGATGGCTACCCGCCGATTTCGGCGGGTAGTGTAGACGGGGCCTTAGTGTCCCAGCATCCTCTCTGATGCCAGGACTCTGGAGTCTGAAGAGGTTTGACTTGGCCCCTCCCACCTTTCGGAGGCGGATATTCGCTCTGTGGGGATGCTGCAGAGGAGGTCACGTCCGGCTCGCTGCGGGTGGGCATTGGAAATCTCATAAGGGAAGGGGTTTGCCCACGTGTCCATGGTCAAAATCTTCCACTCCTAGTGCTGTTGTGCTGGCGGCTGCCCCCCACCCCAGAGCTGGCTGCATTTCAGGGCCTCAGTGTGTGGCTTGTAAAGTGCTCTGGGACCCTTTGCAACTCGGGACCATCCTTTCAGCCTGAGGTTTGGATCCGGAATCTGATCTGATCCCAAACTCCCGCAAAGTCTGGACATTTGAGCCAGATTCTCCTCTGCCTTTCCCCTTGTGGAATTACTTACACCTGTGCAACATGTAGGGTGACCAGACAGCAAGTGTGAAAAATCAGGACGGGGGGTGGGGGGTAATAGGAGCCTATCTAAGAAATAGACCCAAAAATCAGGACTGTCCCTATAAAATCGGGACATCTGGTCACCCTAGCAACATGGGGCTCGGCTGCTGCCATTCTGATTGGTGCTAATTGCTCTGGTAAAAACCAGTTGCCCAAGGGGGAAGGCAGTGTTCTGCTCCAGCCTGTTACAGACAGGCCTGAGTGACACAAGTCAGATCTGGATCAGAACTCCCGCCAGGGGCAGGGGGAGTTGGTTCTGCTGTTCTATCTCCAGCGAAAGGTGCTGCAGCAGAGATGCATTCTGCTACATTTTCCAATGTGGGTGTCTACAGTCGGGCACTAGAGCTGCTTGGAGAACGGGATTTCTGTCCTGCAGGAAATCCCGACATCTTGAAACTTGGTTTCATTTCGAATCGGGACAGAGCTGAAATAATCTCGGAACAGAAATCCCCAAATATTTAAATTCAGAAACACTGAACCGACCTTCTCAAAACGTTTCACTTTGATTAATGTCAAAACAGTCTCCTATAAAACTAAATACAATTACAATAAAAGTCTAAAGGGAGCAAAGCCAGAAAGTCCAAACGACTTGCCTGGAAACGTTTCTGTTGAAATCGACGCGTTCCTGTAAAACATTTTGATTTCAGCAAAACAGCATTTTTCTGCTAGACTGTTGCCTCATACGCTTTTCACCCTGCTATATTAAGCCCCCAAATAATTATCTGGTGCCGCCCCCCCCCCCAAGGATTTCCAAGCTAACAGGAGTTGTGTGCTCAGCACTTCTGAAAAGTGGGAACCTAACTTTAGGCCAATACGTTCTAACCTTGGTGTCTGGGTGTCCGCTTTTGTAGAGCCAAGGATTGGGCGCTGGGGGTGGTAGTGTTCCTCTATCAAAAATGGGACTCTTATAATAATAATATATGGAGATATACCTATCTCATAGAGCTGGAAGGGACCCCGAAGGGTCATCGAGTCCAGCCCCCTGCCTTCACTAGCAGGACCAATTTTGCCCCAGATCCCTAAGTGGCCCCCTCAAGGATTGAACTCACAACCCTGGGTTTAGCAGGCCACTGCTCAAACCACTGAGCTATCCCCTCCCCCCTCTTCCTTGTCTTCCACCCCCACCAGTGCTGCCCCCCCCCCGCCCACAGGATCCCGTCTCTGTGCCTGGTCCCCCAGAGGAGCAGTGATGCCAAGAGGCCGAAACTGCTCGGAGAGCGTTAAGAGAGCTTTATTGATCTACTTGAATGACAGGCTGGGGAAAAGAAAGCGGTGGGGGATGGCGAGGCCTGGCTCAATCAGCCGCAGGTGCCAGGCTGCTGGAGCTGGGCAGGTGGCTGGTGAAGACGGAGGCACTCTGCCAACCCAGCCAGGGGGGTGGCTCCATCAGTTCACCCTGGCACGAAGGGGAAGGGAAGAACACGAGCTCCTTGGTGGTGATAGGGGAGGGTGCAGGGGTCAGCAATGGCAGGCTGGGGCCCTGGAATTGTGCAGGGGAGATAATCACTACAGAGATCACAGCAGGAAGCCTGTGCCCAGGAAGAGGCGTCCCAGCTATCTGGTGCGTCTGGGTCTCAGGTGACTCCAGCCTTTCGGTCTCTGCAAACGCACCCTGAAGTCTGGATGGGGGAGAGGCACATTCATGCTGAGTTTTTGTTCCATCCTGGGCTCCCTAATACCGAGATCTCAAGGCTCCAGGAGTCCAAATAGTGTGTCCCCCCCGCTCCCCACCGATTCCTGGTTGTGGTGCTGGGGAAGGGATGGACGGGAGAGCCAAGCGCTTGCATGGGCGTGGGGGACTCGTGCCATGTCCAGGGATGGATGCTCTGAGGCTTCTGCCAGGCTCAGGCCTCTAGAGGCTGCTGCCTCCCATCTCATCATGCCTCCTCCCAAGTTGGTGCCACCAGCTGATGGACAAAGCTGTGACCCGGCTCCCAGCTGCTGGAGGCCCTGAGGGATGGGAGCCAACTGCTGACACTGAGCAGAGCTCTGCTTTGTTTTCCATGGGGAGAATCTCCCTCCACCTAGCAAAGCATGCAACAGGAGGCTCCCCCAGCCACTCAAAAAGCCAGGAACCACTTGGGAGGAATCTCGCTCCGGCCTGTCCCCCTCCTTGTGCTCCTGAGCGTTCCCTGACTGAGCCCGTTGTGGAGCTAGACAGGGCAGCTGTCTCCTCTCTCTCCAGCTGTTTGGCCGGATGACTTTCAGAGGGCCCCTGAGGCGGGCTGCCTGTCTTGACATTCCCAGCCAGGCTTGTCCTGCAGCCCTCGGGCATGCCGGGTGGGCCGCCTGGAGTCCCCGTTACGCTCTGATCCGTGCGTCAGTACCGAATGCCATCGCGTCGTGAGGACGCACGGTCCTACGGTTGAAACGCAACCCAGGTGGCATCTCTAATGCCCGTGTGCGGATGCTGATCCAGGACACGTGTCCGCACCCAGACAAGGGCTCGCCTGCCCGCAGGGGGCGGCCCAGCCGCTGCTGAACAGACACAAGCCCAGGTGCTGATGTGGGATGCTGGTGTAACCCCTGGTGAGTGTGTCCCGCTCTGGGAGCTTTAGCTCAGGCTAGCGCAGATTATGCTTTTAGCTCTTGAAGGTCCCCATTTCGGTCCCCTGTGTGTTGGCCAAGATGGTGGTAGCTGGGCATGTCCAGAGGAGTGAGCTCAGTTCCGTAAACCCTCTCTGACAGCATTTCTAGAGCTGGTTGTGGCAGAGATCGCACCCTGAGGCCTGCGTCAGCGACCGGGGATGAGCCGCACAGCACAGGGCTTTGCTCTCTCAACACTTCTCGGGTCAGTTGTCCACTGGGACTGGCAACCCCGTGCCTCTCTGATCTTAACGGCCTTTGGGCCGGCAGTCTCAACTGGCCTCTTTGCTGAGGTCCCCGAGATCCTTCCCATCTTAGAGTGGGCGTGAATTCCTTCCTGGGGTATTGGTGATCGCCTGCTGTACCCTTCTCCGGAGTCCAGAGGAGGAGGCTGTGCGGAGGCTCATCAGAGCTCTCAGCGGGTGCCTGGAGGGCAGGTGGCGGCGGCGAGGGGGTAGGGATGAGGCGATAGCGAGGTGTCTGTGTTACTGCTTCGCGGTGGCGCCTGTATGAACTCTGATGGTTCTTTCTGGTCTGTTTCCCCTCCAGGAGCATTCGGATACGTTCCTTTCTGCGGTGGACACGGACTGGAAGGTAAGGCCCCTCCTCTGACTGTCCAGCCCCTCTGCCCGTTCTCTGGGACCTGGGTGGGGTGGTCACATTCTGTCGATTGGCCCCGCGGTTCCAGCAATGGACTCCCCTGCTCCCTGACCAGTGCTACCGGGCTCTCCTCAGCTGGCCGAGGGAGAGGAGGGAATGCTGCCGAGTAGCTGCCGTTCAGTCCTCCCTTGCTGGTGCGCTTGGGTTCTGTGGCTAGTCACCCACTCTGCATGCCTGATCTTCAGGGGTGAGGGGGACAAAATGGCTTGTGGGCACATCCCTGAGTGTGGGTGACTGATGTGGGGGATTCAGCCTGGTTCCCAGCCTGAGGGTCTGCATCTCTCCAATGCTAAAGGTCTCTGTGCACCTAACAATCAACGGGACTGAAGCCATGAGCATCAGAGTGGCAGCTAGTTAGCACATTACAGTATTACGGCGCAAATGTGTGTGTTCGCATTGCTGTCTTCTGGTGGAGGGAATTGGAACTGCTACACTGTGTGACATTGGCCCTATATTGCTAACCTCTAATGGAGATCCTCCATTAGCTCAAGTGGTGGACAGGTTTAGCCCCACTGTCACAGTGACACTGCAAGGGGCGGTGGCATGTGGTATAGTGACAGCCATGACTTTGTGGCTGGCCTTGGATTTGTTAAAATAGTTCAGCTTTGAAATCGCCCATCTTGATATATTCTAGTCACTACACCCACCACTGAAGTGCAGCCACCTCTGCGGTGTATCCTGGCAGCTGGTTAATGGCACTGCTACGGTTGGGGGCCGGAAGTTGAAAGAGAATACGCCATTGGAGTACAGAATATCCAGACCTGCAATCAAATCCCCTGCCCCAATGCAATTAAGTGCCTGGGGCCAAATTCAGCCCTGGTGTAAGAGCATAACTGCTGCTGTCAGCGTTGCCCCTGATGGTCACACTGCTATGGAGAGTGGCATCTGTGGGGTTTATGGGCCCCGTAGGGGACACATTGGCACATCTTCCCTGTCTCCTTTCCTCTTTCATGAGGCAGCGTGGGAGGCTGAATCTTATTAAATATCATTTTCCATTTATACCAAAACAAATCAAGGAAATCTCTCCTCATGCCTATGCCTCCCCAGTCCCCCGGCTTCTCCTGGCACATATGCTTCCTCGTGGTGGGAGAGGTGGAATCAGCAGGCTGGCCTTCTAGAAAACCGACTCCATCCAGGAGTAGGGATGGAATAGGAGCTCAGGCTGTGGAGCTCACAGCTACTCCAGTCTCTGCCTCCTCCAGCAGGAGGTGCTGTGGGATTATGCAGGAACGCTGGGTCTGGTGGGGGATCATTTCTGCAGTCCCTCGCGTCTCCCAGAAGGGGGCGCTATGGGGAATGGCGTAGCTGCAAGCTCTAGGGTTGTCAACTTTCTATTGGCACAAAACCGAACACCCTAGCCCCGCCCCTTCCACGAAGCCCCACCCCCCGCTCACTACATTCCCCCTCCCTTGGTGGCTCGCTCTCCCCCACCCTCACTCACTTTCACTGGCCTGGGTGCGGGAGGGGGTGAGGGCTCCAGGATGGGGCTAGAAATGAGGGGTTCAAGGTGTGGGAGGGGGCTCCAGGCTGGGGCAGAGAGTTGGGCTGGGGGGGGAGAGAGCTCTGGGCCGGGGGTGCTGGCTCTGGGGTGGGGCCGGGGATGAGGGGTTTGGGGTTCAGAAGGGGGCTCCAGGCTGGTGCGTGGGGCCGGGGATGAGGGGTTCAGGGTGTGGGAGGGGGCTCTGGGCTGGGGCAGGGGGTTGAGATGCTGGGGGTGTGGGCTCTTGGGTGCAGAAAAGGGCTCTGGGTTTGGGGGGGCTCAGGGTTGGGGGAGGAGGCTGGGGCTCAAGGTTGGGGTGTGGGCTTACCTCGGGCAGCTCCCGGTCAGCGGCGCAGCAGGGGGGCTAAGGCAGGCTGCCAGCCTGTCCTGGCACCGCACTGCGCCCCGGAAGCGGCCAGCAGGTCCGGCTCCTGGCTGGGGGGGGCAGGGCAGGAGGCTCCATGGCACGCGCTGCTCTCACCCGCAGGCACCGCCCCCCAGCTCTCATTGGCTGGTTCCTGGCCAATGGGAGTGCGGAGCCGGTGCTTGGGGCGAGGGCAGCACGCGCCGCAGAGCCTTCTGCCCTCCCCATCTCCTCTCCCCCTCACCCCCCCGCCGCCTAGGAGCCGGACCTGCTGGCCGCTTCTGGGGCGCAGCGCAGTGCCAGGACAGGTTGGCACTAGCCTGCCTTAGCTCCGCAGCACCGCTGACTGGACGCCTGGTCGCCCTCGCCAGCTCCCTTTTCCTAGTCTCTGGAGCACTGGCTGGTGTGGTGCCAGCGTTGGCCTGAAGTGTGAGCCACACACGCAACTGCTTGGGGGTCTCTGCCTCTCGGAGGCCACAGGCTGGACCAGTCTCTCCCTTCTTCAGTGAGAGCCGAGAGCGGCCCTCTGAACTGACAGCCCTGAGGGGAGCTCCCAGCGTGTTCCTGCAGGAGGCGCTGTAGGGGATGGAGTAATAGCCCTGGCCATGTGCAGGGGGGGAGGGAAGTGTTCCTGTTTGCTTCACCCCCCCCCTCCCCCCCCCCAATGTCTCTCAGGACTTGCTGTAGGGAGTGAGGCAGGAGCCCTGGCTGTGGGGCGCTCCCAGGAACTCCCACCAGGAGTCGCTGTGGGGCAGGTGTTGATCGGCTGAAGGGGAGTGGGGGGAGGCTGTTAAAACTAGCAATTTCCTCCAATAAAAACCAAGCCGACTTTCAGAAATAGCTGCTGTTTCCGTGGTGATAGTCGCCTGGGCAACTCCACCCTGGGTTTTGTGCAAAGCCTGCAAATCCCCCTCTTCCTTTGAGGGCTTTCGGCCCTAGAAAGCTGCTGCTTTGCTTTCGCTCCGAGATCCAGGAACCCCTCCTTGTGCTGCAGAGAGATTTCAGTGCATCTCTCTTACAGAGACCACAAAGAACAAGCCCATCTCCTCCAGCCCGCGTCTCAGCAGGGTACTGCGTGGAGAGCTATTATCGAATTGTGTTAGGCTGTCTGGGTCCTGCTGAGTCTGGCATGCTGAAGAGCAGCTCTCCCAGCTAACAGCATCCACACAGCTAAACAGAACTAGAGCATGCAAAGGAATGACTGTAGAGCGGCGTATGTGTGAATCTCATTATAATACGTACGCTAACAACTCTGTGATCTCTGTAGGACTTGTCCCTCTGTTGCCCAAGTCGCTTCTCTGCCTCAGTTTCCCCATATGTAAAACGAGGATAATGATACTGATCTCTTTCTAAAAGTGCTTTGAGGTCTACTGATGAGACTGGCTGTGTAGAAGAGCAATGTATTATCAATGGAGTCGGATCTTTCTGAAGGAGAAAGAGACAGTATCAGGGCTAGGACACACACATCAGATTCTGGCAGCAGCGTGTCTCACTCCTCCTGCCCCAATCCCAGTTCATTACAATACTTTCTACCTCTGTCACCTCTCACCTGACAATGCCAAAGCAAAGCATTGTACAAACATAGCAATGAATTACTTCTCACATCCGCCCCCCCTGCCCTCCCAGCCACTCTGTGCTGCTTGATTAGCCCATGGTCACACAGCACATGGGGCCGGAGCTAGGGATAGAACCCAGGACTGCTGATCCCCATTCTAAACCATGTGTGTGTATAGTGGGGTCCAGGCCCATGGATTGTGACTGTTGGGTGACTGACAATTTCCACCCTCCCAGCAAGACACTGAAGAGCAATACCGTGATGGCTGAGGAGTGCAGTGATACCAAGTTAACAGGCACAGAGTGGGCTTGGGGATGCATTTGGTGCTGACTGGCTGTGGGTCCTGGCTTCAAACCCTGCTGCAGGGGGCAACCATTTTAAAATGCGTTTATTTACTATATAAAGGGGAAGAACAGGCCTGTGGTTGATGCACAGAACTCTTGGCGTCCGTTCCCAGCTCTGTCACTGCCTCGCTGGGTGACCTTGGCCAACTTGCCTCAGTTTCCCGATTTGTAAGATGGGGATGATTCTTGACTACCCCACAGCGATGTTCTGAGGCTGGTAAAGAGATCAGAGCTTCTCAATACAAGGGCAAGGAGCTAACTGGGTTATTTGATGCTGCAGAGTTTAAAGTCCTGAGATGTCACGTTTTTGGCATTCTGCAAAAACTAACTGTGAATGTAGCCTGGTGCTGGTTGTGTGTGTGTGTGTGTGTATGCACACATATTGAGCATGCATGTAGCAGGATCTCTGCACTGCACTATGTGGTTAGAACTTAAGGCCAAATTTTGCTCTCACCAGTCTTACACCTGTGAAATTGTGACTTCAGGGGTGACTCTCACCTGTGTCTGTCAGATCTAAATCTGACTCCTGGGGCCTAACCCTGCTCGCACTGAACTCCGCAGGAGTGGGATTGGCCTTGCTAGGCGATGCTAGCAAAGCAGGATGTGATTATAACTTGATTTCTAAACCAACTTTGTTTCTACTCCTCAAAGGCCCCTGTCCTCTGTATGGACTCAGCTCAGGGCACGGTTTAAAAATAAGCCCCTCTAGTCCTCTAGAAGCAAAAAACCCTGCCACTGTTCTGACCTAGAGAACTGGGTGCTCCGTGTCCCCGACACACACAGTTAGGAAAAGTAGCTGCTGGAGTTGTCTTTCCAAATCCAGTTCCCATGAATCCATCACAGCAATGCCACTCCCTGATCCTAGAGCAGCGTTTCTCAATGAGCTGTCCGTGGACTGGCGCCGGTCCCTGAGATCTACCTGCCGCAGTTTAGGAAGGCAGCAAGCCGGTCCCTGGTATCAACAAGGTTGAGGAAACACTGTCCTAGAGGACTGTAGTCCCAGCTCCCAGTGAAGCTAGTGACACAGCTTCTATTGGCTTTAACAGAGACTGGGCTGGCTCCAGTGTTTTCAGGGTTAAAACTTGATTTCAACCCCGTGAGCCATTCTTTCAGTTTGGACCAAACCGAAGTGCTTGTCTACATGGGGAAATGGGCCCAAATAGCTGTTCTGAAATAGCTCCCTGTATAGACCCTCTTATAAACACTTCAGAAGTAGATTAAGCTGAACCGCACTGTTCTGGAATGAGAGTGTCCGTACATGGAGTTATCCTGAATGCCTACAGCACTTTCAATTCAGAGCTTTGCTTATTCCAGACGAGCCCCAAATTCCAGACGAGCTTATTCCAGACGAGCCCGTGAAAAGCTGCTTTTCCCTCTTGTCTGGCTCAAGTTGCGGCGCAGCTTTCTACCCTTAGAGCATGCAGCGCAGCCAGACCGCAGCATCAAGCAGCAGGATGCAGCAGGCATCCAACAGCAGCTAGCTTAGATTCTCCCCACCTGTTTCGTTCTTTTTAGCAGCACATCTAAAGCTGAAACACATTGGAAAACCACAGAGGTGACTTTTTCTGTTGCCATCCCTGTCCCTCAAATTAGCATTTGCGTTTTCTTCACCTGCTCTTTAGAACCCTCTTCACATACCACCAGCCCCTCCCCACACCCAGATGACCGCCCCTTCTCCGTCACCTGGGACACCACCCCTGCTGCTTAGAATACCCAACAGCTGGGTTGCCGAACTGTCTCTGGGTAGGGCGCTGGCTGCTGCGGCGTTGTGGGTGAGTTGGGAAGCATCGCAGGGGAGGGAGGGCTGATGTCAGGAGTTGACAGTGTCGCTCTGCTTGCTCATTTGCTGTCCACACTTGTAACACCTCTTTAGAATCAGGCTGCAGGTGTAACCCACTGGTGTGTGCGTGTCAGGTCCCCCTCTGCGCCTGATCCGCAGGGGGCGTGAGTCTGCTACAGCCCTCTTAAGGAGAGCTGGCTCTGGAGTTCAGGCCGTGGCAGCTCATGCGTTAAGCTCTGGAGGTCCCCAGTTCAGTCCTTGGTGTGTTGGCCAACATGGTGGCCATCACACAAGTGCCTTGAGGCAGAGAATGGGTCTGTCTCTTTGTGCTGTATAGTGCTTTCCCCGTCTCGGATGCTGTGAGCAATCACTAATGGCAGGTAACCAGCAGGGGGCACTCAAACACTCTGGTCCTGGGGCCTGTGTGGGATGGAGTGGGGACAGTGACGGAGGAAAGTGGACTAGGGTGATGGGCTGAGGCCGGACGAGGAGAGACGTAATCAGTATGTCCATTACTCAGCAGTGCTGTCCTCCCATCCTGGGCTCATTGTTAAGGTCCCTTCCATGCAGGCAAGCGCTCTCTGGGCCTGATTAGCCTCTCACTGACACTGGTGTAAATCAGGAGCAAGTCCACTAAGGCACTAGTTTCACCAGGGTGAGAGGAGAATCTGCCCCTGTCTCGCTTTGCCCTCGAGCAGGGCGCTGTAGTCCAGATTCCCTGAGTGCAGGCCTTGCTGTCTGGGGAATCGGGTGCTGCAGGGGATGAGATACGGTGCACAGAGCATTAATCAGCTGCATCACATCATCCTCAGGGGAGAGAGTGAATAACAAGGCAGTGACCTCAGAGGCTTTCAGGGACAGCAGCTCCCTGTGCCCCAGGAATGGAGGGAACAAGTTCTTCCCCCAGGAGTGGTATGGCTCTGCGTGCGGGAGTATCCTCCCCCATAGGACTCGAGGGGGAGTCAGTCTGGCACCAGCTGCCATTGCACTGAAATCCATGCTCCAGCGTGAGGTTCCTCGGCCGTGAGCTGCTGCTCCTGGGGGAAGGGTTTCTGTTGGGTGTTCTGCTTTCTCTGAGAATTAGCACAAATGGGAAGGCTGTGTCACTCCGGAGAGCTGTGAAACTGACAATGATTGCCCTGCCTGTGATTGCTGGGTGCAATTAGCACTCTCCTGTCCTGGGATCTGGCTAATATATTGGACTCTAGATCAGTCCATCAGCAGCTGTCCCTCTGTCCTCACGTGTACAGTGGTGGTTAAAGAGGAAGAGTTTCACGTGCTCAGCAATCAGCCTGACATGACCAAACGAGTCCCAATTCTGAGCCCATTCTCCTGCCCTCCAGAAGTGGACGGACCAGGTGTTGGCCATAACATAGCACAAAGGCTAGAATGCATGAGCAAGAGTTGTTGCAGCCTGAGACAAGGAACCGGTGGGACCTTCTTATGGCAAGGTATGGTAGTCTGAGTGCCTCTTCAGCACCAGGTTAGCTCCAGGGATTTTACTTGTGCATGCTCATAGAGAAACTGGTTGTAGTACTTTCTATTCTGGCAGTAACTGGGGAGGATATTACACAGCAAATGCTAAAACTAAACTTTTTCACATCTGCGGGACTGGATAACTGGCGCCCAAGAGTTTTAAAAGACTTGGCTGAGGAGCTCTCTGTGACGTTGATATTGATATTTAGCAGTGCTTGGAGTGCAGGGTTTGTTCCAATATATGAAAAAGGCAATTGGGATAACCTAGTTAACTATAAGTTGGTTAGCTTGACTTCGATCCCTAGGAAAATCATGGGAACTCTGATATGGGATGTAATCAGTAAAGAATTAAAAGATGGCAGCATAATTAATATCAGTCAACATGGTCATGTGGGAAATAGGTCTTATCTAACAAACTTGATATGTTTTGATGAAAATACAGGTTTGGTTGACAGAGGTAACTGTGATATAATATGCTTAGACTTCTGTAAGGCATTTGACTTTGTACCACATGACATTCTGAATGAAAAATTAGCAGTATACAAAATCAGTGCAGCACGTATTAAATGGATTAAAACCTGGCTACCTGATAGAACTGAGAGTAACGGTAAATGGAGAATCCTCATCCAATGGGGACATTGCTAATGGCGTCCCACAGGGATCTGTTCCTTGCCCAGTGCTATTCAATATCTTGATCCATGATGTGTAGGAAAACATAAAATCATTGACGGTAAAGTTTGCGGTTGTAACTGCTGGCAATATGCTGTTCTTGGAGAAGAAGCAAAGCACGAGGCCTCTCCTTTAGGCAGACTGGCATTCTGGGAATATCCGCATTGAAAGGCAGGGAGCTGAGCAGCCTTAAAACCCCCACTCAGGAGGGAGGGAGACGAGGGTCTCCACCCAGGAGAGGGGATGGCTGGGAGCCAGAAACCTTAAATGTGTGCCCTCAAGGGACCACGGAGGGGGAACACAGATGCTGTTACCCTGAAACTGTGATAGCCTCAGCCAGCTAGTTTGCCTAAAGGCTAGCTCCTGTGCTTTGCTTTCTCGTGCCACAGGCAGTGAATTGCCAGCAATTAGAGTTACCACACAGCTCCTTCTAAGCAAGCACCTTTATTCTTAGGGTAAAAGCATTACAGAGAAAACCTACCAGAACCTATATTGTTTATGCTTAAAGCTCACCGGAGGTCACTCTTATGGGACCTTCATCAACCAAAGTCTTTCCAACTCTTCCGCCAGGGTTGGGGGCCCCCTTTGGACAGAAGGTCTGTCCATTTGCTGGATCAGCATTGCCGTGTGCCAGGCCCTGTCTCAGTACATGCTCATCCTTTTATACCAAAAAGCACTTTCTTTGTCTCCTTGTCTCTGGAAAACCAGCTTGAACCAGTCTCGGCAAACCACTCTCTGGGGTCGTTCAGTCTCAGTGATTCACCTTCATCACTCCCTACTGTTTTTAGTGCCTGGAAGAGCTGTCAGAACCCCCTTCCCCCATGGAGTAGAACATAATCATACATAACCCATTCATAGCGCTAATGCAACATGGACCCCAAATAGATTGCGTGCAGTTGCAATAGCTGTTGCAGGTCCCACTTGTAAGAGGAGGGGCTGTATTTTTGGAAAGTGATGACTCCGAATAGGACTTGGGATTCAGGGTTCATCACCAACTGAACGTGGACCCACAGCAAAATGTGGTGGCTAAAAGAGCAATTCCAATCTTTGGATATATAAATAGGGGAATATCAAGTAGAAAGGGGTATTGCACTGTATATGGCATTAGTGAGACTGTTAGCAGAATAAAGTATCCAGGTCTGGTCCACACTTTGAAAGCGATACTGACCGATTGGGAAAGAGTTCCAGTAACAGTTTGGAAAACCAGCCTGAATTCACTGAGCTTCTTTTAACAAAGAGAAGGGGAGGAGGTGATTAGATCACAGTCTGCAGGTACCTTCATGTGGAGAAGATTTCTGACAGCAGAGGGGTCTTGTAATCTACCAGTAAAAGATGGAACAAGATCCAATGGTTGGAAGCTGAAGCTAGACAAATTCAGACCAGAAACAAGGTGCAAATTTTTACTAGTGAGGGTAATCTTAGCATATGCGCAACGTGCCTCAGGTGGCACATGGCCAAGATTCCTCACCCCATTGGGTCTGCTGGTTGGATCATTAGCTGCCCAGGCCTGGTACTGATGGGGAATGCAACATGAACACTGATCCATGCCCCCCAGTGAGGGTAATTAGCCATTGGAACACTACCCAGGGATGTGGTGGATTCCCCATCACTTGAAGCCTTTAAATCAAGTCTGGATCTCTTCCTAAAAGACCTGCTCTAGCTCAAACTGAAGCTCCGGGTATAATGCGGGAATTTCTGGGGGAGATCCTCGGACTTGTGTCGCAGAATCCTAGAAACGTAAGCTGAAAGGGACGTCCCCATCTAATCCATCGGCCCATGCGCGAAGGCAGGCCCAAGGAAACCTAGACCATCCCTGCAGGCATTTGTCAAACTTATTCTTAAAAGCCACCAATAACTGGGATTCCACAATCTCTCCAGGTAACCGGTTCTGGCGCGTAACTATCATTACAGTTTTAAAAGTTTTTCCTGATATCTAACCTGAATCTCTCTTGTTGCAGACTCAGTGCAGATGGAGAACAAGTCATCAGTGTCCTCTTTATAACAGCCTTGTACATATTTGAAGACTGTTATCAAGTCCCCCCTCACCCTCCTCTTCTCTAGACTAAACATGCCCAGTTCTTTCAATCTTTCCTTGTAGGTCACGTTTTCCAAACCTCTTATTTCTGTTGCTCTCCCCTGGACTCTCTCCAGTTTGTTCACATGTTTCCTAAAGTGTGGTGCTGAAAACTGGACACACTACTCCAGCTGAGACCTCACCAGTGCTGGGTAGAGTGGAACAATTATCTTCTGTGTCTTACATACATCACTCCTGTTAATACACCCCAGAAAGATATTAGCCTTTTTCGCTGCTGCATCACATTGTTGATGTGTATTCAGTTTGTGATCCATTATAACCTCCGGGTGCTTTTCATCAGTACTACTGCCTAGCTAGTTACACCATTTTGTAGTTGAGCATTTGATTTTTCCTTCCCAAGTATAGTACTTTGCACTTGTCTTTTATTGAAATTCGTCTTGCTGATTTCAGACCAATTCTCTCAATTTATCAAGATGGTTCTGAATTCTAATCCTGTCCTCCGACGTGGTAGCAAACCCTCCCGGTTTGATGTCATCTGCAAATTTTATAAGCATTATCCCCACTCCATTATCCAAGCCATTAATTAAAAATCTTGACTAATACCAGTCCCAAGACAGATTCCTATGGGATCCTGTACCCTGGTGGGCTGTCCGGTCAGCAGGCCTAGTGGTCAGGGCCTGCTGCTGTAGTCTGTCAGTTCAATGTGTCAGGCATCCCCTGGACGAGGTTCAGCTGGATCAGCTTTCTTGTGGGTAGCTCTCTAGTCCTGCCCGTCCCAGGGCGAGGCGCAGAGGAATCTGGGATGGGTAGGGGGACCTAGGCCTTACTAGGTCAGGGCTCTGAAGAGGTGACACTGCAGGCTGGCCTACGCTTGGCCCACCTCCTGTTCGCCTTCCCCTGGGCCTCTTCCTGTCCCACCTGATGTCTCCGTTTCAGGCGTGGCTGTTTGATGTTAGTTCTTTGCTCCAAACCCCCAGGATCTCAGTGCTGATGCAGGGACCCTCTGGTGCCCTGCACGTGGTTCTCTCTATCTCTGGGGTGGCCTCCAAGGAGGGGGAAAAGACTCCCAGTCGGGTCTCCTCAGTAAGAACTCCTGCTGCTCCTGGAAATGGTTTCTCTCCTCCCCACTCCGGCCTGGGCTGCTGAGCTCTCGTTATGCTGCCCCTTCCCCCAGCGCCAGCTTGGCAGTGCCCGTGGGGCAGAGCTTTCCTGGCTCAGTGCTGCTCCCTCTCCCAGCCTTAGCAAGGGGTTGTAAACCTCATCCCAGAGCCCACTCGATACATCCTCCCAGTTTGACCGTGACTTTTGGAGTATGGTAACGTTGTGCATCCACCTCCTAGTAATTTCATCTACATCCCATTTCCCTCGTTTGTTTGAGACTATCATGAGAGGCTGTGCCAAAGGGCTTATTCTGAACTCCCACTGTATCACCTCTACTGCTTCTCCCCCATCCATTAGGCTGGTCACCCCATCAGAGAAGGAAACTAGGTTGGCTTGGAATGGTTTGTTCTTGACAAATCCATGCTGGCTGTTCCTTATCACCTCATTATTCTCCACGTTTGACCAAACTGATTGGTTAATACTTTGTTCCAGTCTCTTTCTGGGTATTGAAGTTGGGCTGCCTGCTTGATCATTCCTGGGGTCCCCCTCTCCCCGCTTTTTGAAGATAGGTGCTGTGTTTGTCCTTCTCCAGTCCTCTGGGCCCTCCCCCATCCTCCAGGAGTTCTCAGAGATGATTAATGATTCAGGCCTGCCGACTTGAATAGATCGAACTTATCGAAGTATTCTTTAACCTGTTCTTTCCCTATTCTGGCCCGAGATCCTTCTCCCTGGTTAATGTTAATTGTGTTAAAATGATCTTTTTAGTGGAGATGGAAGGAAAAAAGGCCTTAAACACTTCTTATGCAGTAGGTAAGACTAGATGATTATAATGGTACTTTCTGTCCTGAACCTCTGTGAATTTATAATTAAAGCCGAGTTGAGTTTTGCAGCCTCTGTGTTAGCGTGGATGCTACACTGGGTCCTCTCCAACCTTCCAGCGCTGGCTCTTTGAAGACAGAATCCATTTTCTGAGCATTTGCAAGCAAATCTGTTAATTGTTTGAGTTAAAATTAATTTAAATGAGCCTTCTAAGAAATAAAATATGTAGTAAACCATGGGCAGTACCTAGGAGCCACAGGATGTGCAGGTTAGAGATTCTTTGGGGGTATCTATTGTCC
Source organism: Platysternon megacephalum (assembly GCA_003942145.1). Lineage (NCBI taxonomy): Eukaryota > Metazoa > Chordata > Testudines > Platysternidae > Platysternon > Platysternon megacephalum. The sequence goes on from QXTE01000275.1 coordinate 1,118,349, forward strand.
CCTAAACAGCTGCAGCCAATAAAAGAATGGTTAATCAAAAATAAACTCCTCACCCCTTTGGCCTTCCTAGTTGTCATTAGGTTACAGACCACAGCCACTCATGGCCTCTTTAAGCCAGCAGAGGTAGAACTCAGGCTCTCCTGCTCCAAAAGCATAGGCCTTTACTGCTTTAGCTAAAGGTGAATCGCCAGTGAGTGTTAGTAGTACTGGGGCTGTGACACAAGTACTGCCATTCCGATACCATCCAGGAGAGGGCAGTGGCACTTGCCTGTTCATTACCAACTGCTTAACCCTGAGTCGATTCTGGAATGGGAGATCCATATATTTTTAGCCAAGGAAACTGGGCTGTGGATGAGTGGGGAAGACTGGCTGGAGTAGGACGTTAGCTCTCATGTGTCTCCTCGGGTTGTGCTCAGAGGTCAGGAGTCAGATTTTTGGCACTAGCGCTTGGAGGTTGGTGGTGTGAATCCTTCTGCACTGAGAGGCCAGCTCCAGCAGTGCACCTGCCTCACAGGGTCCTGGAGCCGGGCTCCAGCCTGAGCCCGGACGTCTACACAGCAATGAAACAGCCCTGCAGCCCGAGCCCTGTGAGCCCAAGTCAGCTGGCACAGGGTAGCCATGGGTTTTCCTTCACTGTGTAGATGTAGACATACCGCGAGAGGCTGAGTGTCGCAGAGCAAGTCAGTGGCCAAACTGGAGCAGCTCCCATGAGTTCCTGACTCCAGTCCTGTGCTCAGTCCACTAGGATCACACACCTTCCCCACCCAGTCCAACCAGCTCCTTCCCTCGTGGGAAAGTCCTGTAGAATTGAATAGGAATGAAATCAGTAGGGCCGTATAGAAATGCAGTAGGATTCTATAGATATTCCTCTGAAAACCCTATGGGATCAAATTAGGGAATGAGCCCCTTTCTTTGGGCTTTCTGAGCACCTTAGAGCAGGGACAGAATTCTCTTAGATGCTAGAGGATGGTCCAGAAACGTTGAGATTGGAAGAGCTTTGGGGCAGAGTCTTTGTTCTGGGTGTGTACAGCGCCTGGCCCAATGGGCGCCTGGCCCATGAGTGCTTCCTAGATGCCAATGGAATACAAATGATAAATCCTCATCATACAGAAAAAGATCGTTTTCCCCTTCAGTTCTATAGGACTTTCCCGTAAGTGTTCCACCTTCCCCCTGCATTCTCGGAGCCCTCCGAAGCCTTGGGCAGAAAGCTCTCAGGCCAGCTCTGTTTGCTGGGCTCTGTCGGGACCCTTGCAGCTCTTGTGCCCTTGGGGGTGTTCCGGGGGTTGAAGGTGCCCCATAAAGCTTTCCCAAGGGCTGGTGAGCTTTGCCGCCAGCCGCCATGGCAGGATTTCAGCGGTGCTCACGGTCCCCGGTGGGAGGTGGAACCACACGCCGCTATGGGGCTTTGCTCTGAACCTGATCAAACCCAAATCCCTCCCCACCGCCGCCGCAGGCAGCCCGCAGCAGCCTGTCGGTGAGGCCACTGTTCGTTCAGGACCATGGTCAGCAGAGGCATGAACCTCCTGAGAGTCCCGTGGGGGTTACGCCATGTTAACCAGGGGTGGAGTCTCACTGCTGAGCCTTCCCGCAAAAGGGGGCGGGGGGCCCTGGCACGCAAGGATCTGCTGTGGGAGGCTGCTCCCACTCCGCTGCCTTCGTACCCTCTCTCTGGGAGCAGCATAAATCCGTAGCCCTCGGCTTGCAGAAAACTTTACAGGGATCTGCCCAGTGGTCCCCTCTCGTGCGAGCAAACAGGGGAGAGGCAGCGGCATTAATGGGATCGGCCTGCCAGCTGCGAGAGGGCGCTGCTCTTTTAGCTAAGGCAGGCGCTCTTGGCTCCTTGCTTCCCCTCCGCGCTTCCTCACCTTTCTTCATTCATTCGTTTCCAGCTTGTCCTGGTTTTTCTTTCCCTTCTCTTCTGCTTTTTTACCCTTCACTCCTTTTCTCCGTGGCTTTTTCTGTCTCTCACTCCCCCTTGCTCCTTCTCCTTGGGATTATTTGTTCCAATTCCCTCCCCGCTCCGTATTCCCTGCGTTGTTTGGGTGGACACTTCCACCTCCTCTTGTGCTTTCTCCTTTCTTTTGGCGCTGTTCCATGCCTGCTTGTCTCCCCTATTCCCCTGCCGCTGAGCCCCCAGCTCAGGGAGTTTCAGAAACGCTGCTCAACGAGTGGGTGGTTGATGCCAAATTCAAAGGCAAATTAATGCAGTAAATGCCTTGTTGCCAGGGATCCAGCTTAGCTGGGAGTTAAACGCTAACGCAGCCCAGTGAGGGATCCAGATCTTGGCATAGGGGGGCGGGGGTGAGGATGTAGCCCCAGTGGCGGTGTCTATCTCTCTTATGGGGAGAGGCCATTGTGTTTCTCTTTCCGTTATAAGGTGAAGCTGGGCTGACAGGAGTCGGAGGTGACCCCATGCCAAAGCACTAGGACAGAGCCAGAGTCCCCAAAGCCAAGGAATCACACACACACACACACACACACACACACACACACACCCCTTCCCAGGCAGTGATTTTACTGTGTGTTGCTACCCAGCTGACTGGGACTCAGGGGACGCTACCCCTTCAGATCTATCTAGGTAGTGACACGCCACACTCGGAGGGCAACAAATGCCTCCCAGATGTTTTGGAAAGCTCCTGTTTTCTGAAGCACCAGAGTTGGGATCAGCCTGAGCCATGACAGGGGCAGCGTGAATAATAAATCATTTGTCTGGAACACCCCTAAAGGATACCCAATGAGAATTTGTTCTCGAAGCTATCGGTGGCCAGTCACACAAGTCCTTTTCTACTGAGACCACTCCCCCAAACTGTTGTTTGCTTTTAGCCCCACCCACAAAGCATTGTTTTCCTTAGCCATGCTATCCCAGTGATTTCAGTGGAAAAGTTGAGAAAACTTTGAAAGCCTCCCCAAGCCAGGGAAGTTGCATTTATTTATGGCGTTATGTTGTGGTTTGCCGAATCTCTCTCTCTCTGCCTCTTGCTCTAGTGCTAATGTCCTTGCAGCTGTACTGCCTTGGCCTGTGTTCTTGTTACCTAAGCTAAGCAAGTTTGTGGCTTATCAGTACTTGTGGGAGATCTCCAGGGGAAAGGCAGGTCCTGCATGAAGTGGTGATGTAGTACGAAGATGTCCCCCTCTCATTCATAGAAATCATAGAATATCAGGGTTGGAAGAGACCTCAGGAGGTATCTAGTCCAACCCCCTGCTCAAAGCAGGACCAACCCCAACTAAATCATCCCAGCCAGGCCTTTGTCAAGCCTGACCTTAAAAACCTCTAAGGAAGGAGATTCCACCACCTCCCTAGGTAACCCATTCCAGTGCTTCACCACCCTCCTAGTGAAAAAGTTTTTCCTAATATCCAACCTAAACCTCCCCCACTGCAACTTGAGACCATTGCTCCTTGTTCTGTCATCTGGTACCACTGAGAACAGTCTAGATCCATCCTCTTTGGAACCCCCTTTCAGGTAGTTGAAAGCAGCTATCAAATCCCCCCTCATTCTTCTCTTCTGCAGACTAAACAATCCCAGTTCCCTCAGCCTCTCCTCATAAGTCATGTGCTCCAGCCCCCTAATCATTTTTGTTGCCCTCCGCTGGACTCTTTCCAATTTTTCCACATCCTTCTTGTAGTGTGGGGCCCAAAACTGGACACAGTACTCCAGGTGAGGCCTCACCAATGTCGAATAGAGGGGAACGATCACGTCCCTCGATCTGCTGGCAATGCCCCTACTTATACAGCCCAAAATGCCGTTAGCCTTCTTGGCAACAAGGGCACACTGTTGACTCATATCCAGCTTCTCGTCCACCGTAACCCCTAGGTCCTTTTCTGCAGAACTGCTGCCTAGCCACTCGGTCCCTAGTCTGTAACAGTGCATGGGATTCTTCCGTCCTAAGTGCAGGACTCTGCACTTGTCCTTGTTGAACCTCATCAGGTTTCTTTTGGCCCAATCCTCTAATTTGTCTAGGTCCCTCTGTATCCTATCCCTACCCTCCAGCGTATCTACCACTCCTCCCAGTTTAGTGTCATCTGCAAATTTGCTGAGAGTGCAGTCCACGCCATCCTCCAGATCATTAATGAAGATATTGAACAAAACCGGCCCCAGGACCGACCCTTGGGGCACTCCGCTTGAAACCGGCTGCCAACTAGACATGGAGCCGTTGATCACTACCCGTTGAGCCCGACGATCTAGCCAGCTTTCTATCCACCTTATAGTCCATTCATCCAGCCCATACTTCTTTAACTTGCCGGCAAGAATACTGTGGGAGACCGTATCAAAAGCTTTGCTAAAGTCAAGGAATAACACATCCACTGCTTTCCCCTCATCCACAGACCCAGTTATCTCCTCATAGAAGGCAATTAGGTTAGTCAGGCATGACTTGCCCTTGGTGAATCCATGCTGACTGTTCCTGATCACTTTCCTCTCCTCTAAGTGCTTCAGAATTGATTCCTTGAGGACCTGCTCCATGATTTTTCCAGGGACTGAGGTGAGGCTGACTGGCCTGTAGTTCCCCGGATCCTCCTTCTTCCCTTTTTTAAAGATGGGCACTACATTAGCCTTTTTCCAGTCATCCGGGACCTCCCCCGATCGCCATGAGTTTTCAAAGATAATGGCCAATGGCTCTGCAATCACATCCGCCAACTCCTTTAGCACCCTCGGATGCAGCGCATCCGGCCCCATGGACTTGTGCTCGTCCAGTTTTTCTAAATAGTCCCGAACCACTTCTTTCTCCACAGAGGGCTGGTCACCTTCTCCCCATACTGTGCTGCCCAGTGCAGCAGTCTGGGAGCTGACCTTGTTCGTGAAGACAGAGGCAAAAAAAGCATTGAGTACATTAGCTTTTTCCACATCCTCGGTCACTAGGTTGCCTCCCTCATTCAGTAAGGGGCCCACACTTTCCTTGACTTTCTTCTTGTTGCTAACATACCTGAAGAAACCCTTCTTGTTACTCTTAACATCTCTTGCTAGCTGCAACTCCAAGTGTGATTTGGCCTTCCTGATTTCACTCCTGCATGCCTGAGCAATATTTTTATACTCCTCCCTGGTCATTTGTCCAATCTTCCACTTCTTGTAAGCTTCTTTTTTGTGTTTAAGATCAGCAAGGATTCATGGGCCAGTTGTTTCTTGCTGGGTGTTAGAAGCCACTGAGTGGTTTGTCATTTGGATGAGGTGTATAATCAAGATCAGGAACACTTCTGGTCATTACAGATTGCATGGCACTAGGCTGGAGAAATTAAACATGGGTAATTTTGTTTTGCCTCCGTAAATTCCCCTTGTAGTTTCAGTTGGATGTGATAATCATCTTCACTTCCTGTCCAAAAGAAATTCTCATCCTTCATGTACTGTGTTGTTCTGCTCCATGAGACATCTGCCCTGTTCCACCCCAGAGATGGCTGCATTTCAGTGGTGGATGAATAGATTCCTGTGAAAGGATAATTTGCAAGGTGCTTCAGCATGGTATGTGCTACCCAGATGTAAGGGATAATCATTAATAACATTCAGGGTGTTGCAGTCAACTCATAAGTGGCTCGATTCTGGCATATAGTCATCTGCAAAATCTGCTCATGGGCTTACAGTCTTCACTGCTGTGAATGTGTTCCCTTGAGTATCTGGAGCTGGGTCTCTGATGGGGTCAGGGGGTGAGATCAAAACACACTTTCTTCCCTCTCTCCGTTGGGAGGGAGCAAAACTGAATTACAGCCACCTTGTTTATTTCTCCATGTGTGCTGGCCAATGATGGGTGAAGCTCAGGAGGTTGGGATCAGAACCCACAGAGAGGCAGTTCTCCAGGTCTCTGATGTTGATGACAGGCGTTTCTTGCTGGTTTTCTGACTTCCACTGAGGCAGGAATACCATGAGACCAGCCTATTCTAGTACTTCCAGCCTCGCTGTGTAGCCTTGTGTTGTATTTACAGTGAATGTAGTAATGCTGTATTACACCACCGTGGGTTCGGCTCTGGTAGCTACAGTTTCAAGCTCAACAGAGTGAAAGTCATCTCTGCTACTTGCTCCAGATTTGGAAGACCTAAGCCCAAGGATAGTGACCACCTGTTCATTTACAAGTACAAGGTCTAGTCTGCTTTACAAGTTGTATTAAAGTTACAGTTAAAGTTATGGTGATAGAATTTGTATATGCATGGGTCAAGTCCTGTGCACAAGTTACTCACATCCTTCTGGATAGTGTTAGGGTCTGATGGGTCTCTCATGGTTTGATCATCAGTAGAGGAATAGTTCCTGCTGGAGTTTCCCATAGAGAGCTCAATTGTCCCACTCTGGGAACCCTCTTTTTATAATGTGATTCTGACTATACCTCATTAGCATGTATGCACATATTGCACCCCGCGGTGCAAGGCATGTGTTAGAAAAATGAGACTACCAGGTATCTTGTAAGCAACACATTACTCTTACTGCAAAAAAATTAACAGTATCACCCACTGGTATATCTTTTCCCATAATCATGTGGCATAGGATCATTTTTTGGTCACTTACATATGTCAAGCATTTTCTTAAGTCTATGGCCTTGTATGGCTAATCTAAAATCTTACAGGCCTTGCGTTCAGCCCTACTTACTTAGATACCTAATGCATACTTAATCTTTCTGACTACTGATCAATCTCATACTTCTATAATCCCACAATATAACTCTATTTAGCATACAGTGATTATATATGATGTGATGTTGCACTCCATATGCTTTATAAAAATATGTTTATCAGTGTGAATACGCTGTAACTGGAATATGCTTTATGCAAAAGGTCTCTTGTAAGGTATCATTACAAAGCTTATGATCTACTGAGTGTGTTCTTCCTATTTGTATGAATGTATCATTCTTGTATCTGAATCTAGGAATATGAAGTATAACTCTGTGGTCCTATTGTAATTATGCAAAGTGTGGGCCATTAATGGTGGTTTAGGATCTTGATGGCTCCCATTGACTAGGACAATTGACTGTAAATGGCTCTGTTGACCTGCAAACCTCCACTGTCTATGTCCGGGCCAGCCCTGGCAGAATGGAGGGGGTCTCACAGGACATGTGAACATGTCACATGATACTGGAATCCATCTTAAACTTGGTGCTTTTCCATTTAGAAGGAGGGGTGGGAACCCCGAGAGACAAAAGATTCCTGCCTTGTGCCAAAGATATAAAAGGGGGTGGAACAAGACAAAGGGGGTCCCAGTCATGAGACAGCCCCTGCTTTTCACCTAAGATGCCGGCTGGAACTAACAAGGAATGTACCAGGGGAAAGGATTGGGCCCAGACTAGGAAGGAGTTTAGTCTGTGAAAGAAGCTTAATGGAACATCTCTGACGGTGAGATTTACCTGTAATCAATTTCTTAATGTATTAGGCTTAGACTTGTGTGTTTTGTTTTATTTTGCTTGGTAACTTACTTTGTTCTGTCTGTTATTACTTGGAACCACTTAAATTCTACTTTTTATACTTAATAAAATCACTTTTGTTTATTAGTAAACCCAGAGTAAGTGATTAATACCTGGGGGAGCAAACAGCTGTGCATATCTCTCTATCAGTGTTATAGAGGGCGGATAATTTATTAGTTTACCCTGTATATGCTTCATACAGAGTAAAACAGATTTATTTGGGGTTTGGATCCCATTGGGAACTGGTTGTCTGGGTGCTGGAGAAGGTAGCCTGCTGAGCAATTTTTGGTTAAAGTCTGCAGCTTTGGGGACGTGGACGAGACCTGGGTCTGTGTTGCAGCAGGCTAGCGTGTCTGGCTCAATAAGACAGGGTTCTGGAGTCCCAAGCTGGCAGGGACAATGGGCTCAGAGATAAATTCAGCAGGTCAGGTGACAGTCCCAAGGAGGTCTCTGTGACCGAACCTGTCACATGTGACATGACATGTTAGTTAATCATAAATGACCAATAACCTAAAATTATTGGCTGTGGTGTTGTGATGAGGGGTGATGTCAGACAGCAGCGGAAGGTTTTCTGACTGTTAGGTCCAGTAGCGGTCGCGGACAGGGATTTGGGCTGGGTTTTTGCTCTGTCAGAACTGATTTGCATATCCCTGACACGGTGTGTCACTCAGCAAGAATAAGCCATCTGACTGGGAGCGGGCGCGCCTCCATACGTCCACCAGCTGCCTTTATCCTGTGACAATGCCCAGCGCCCCAGCCAGTTTAGCTCGCCAGTGTGGTTGTGGCCCTGGTTATACATCAGTGGCTGGCCAGCTGGATTGCCACCTCTCTCCGTGCCCCAGTCGCACTAAGGCACTACTGGTGGACTCTGGGGGCTTTGCGCCGAGCCCCCTGGAGCTGTTCTCCCACCCAAGCGGGCTCTCTCCAGGGTTTGGAATGTCAGTACAGTGGCTGAACAGGGGGTTGGCATTCCAGAGCCTGGCATCTGGGCCCTGACACCTTGAGAGCTGGGTGTGTCGGCAGGTCTGTATTTGGGCTGGTGGCTAGCCTGGCAGGGGCAGTTACAGGTCAGGCTGGAGGAGCATTGGCAGGGCTGGGGGAGCCGGGTCTGGAACAGCGGGTGGTGTGAGGTGCGTTAGCAGAGCTGTGCTTGCCTCTGTCCCTGAAAGCAGGTCAGCGTTTGCGGGGGGGGCCCCTCTGAAAATGATTCCCACGTTGCTGTGCGCTGCAAAGGAATGGCACCGCTCCTCCTCCCCGAGCGGGTGCAGCAGGCTCCTCTCTAACACACAGGCAGCAAAACAGCCGAGGCGGCGACAAGGGAGATGCTGCTCCTCGCGTGTGTGATGACAGGGCTGGGAGGGCCAGGCCTCTGCCTGGGACAGCAAGAATCCTCACCAGGCCCTGCAGCTCTGTCAGGGGGAGGAGAATGTGCGATGGCTTTTTAGCTGTAGAAGTTGGTCCAATAAAAGAGGTTCCCTCACCCACCTGGTGTCTCCAATGGATTTTGAGGCAGGAAAGGTTAGGGATATTGACCCCGCCCCCTCACATGACTTTCCCATGGAAATCCAGACTCCTCAGTTATGTAGCCCACTCTGATGCATCCCCTAATCTCATAGCATCCTGAATATTATTTATCAGGGTTTTCTTCACTCGACCAGCCTCCTTCTCCCACACTTCAGCTAGGAAGTGAAGGGGGAAGGCCAGGAGTTGAGCCAGGATCAGCACCACTGAGACGCTCAAAGCTGCCAGCTTGCAGTTTTCTCCTGGCTGAGTTACCTGGCGCTGACCTCGCTAAGGTCCCCTGCTTGCCACTGCATTGCAGAGGAGAGGAGGAGGTGAAGGAAAGGAGGGGAGCTGCTAGTGCAGTTCACTAGCCTTGTGCCAATGGAGACCAGGGATAAAATCTCACTTGCGTCACACGTGCAAAGTGTTTGGAGATCTCGGGATAATTCCCAGTGGGAGTCCATGTCAAAGCCAGCACCCCCTTCAGAGAGCTCTCCAGACTGGAGTGGACTGGGCTGTCCAAAATAAAAATGACAGATCCCAAGGAGTTCATTGACAACCCTTCCTCCCACTGTGACAGTCTGTAGCCTTACGTTCACCACTTCTACAAAACTATGATCAGTCTTGTACAAAGTATGCCTTGTGAGATATCATTTGAAAACTCATAATTGGCTGATCATTATTGTCCTGGTACACGATGTGTGGCAAATTTGTATGCAAAGTTATAAAATTCTATTGTATGATTTTACTGAGACATGCTCCAAGTTTAGAAAAGCAGATAAAGACCAGTTCCTCAGAGACAAAAGGCAAACTGGCGCCTCAGCCAGGTGTCAACACAATCTAATGGACTATCACCTGGTTAAGTGCCATTCTTTGGCAGGAAAGGGGCGGGGGGAGTGAGAAATTTTACATTTTTGGCAGTGGAACAGCTGGAGGTTCCCATGTAAACAGACTGGCTGTCGCCTGAACCCCAGTTGGAGACAATTCTCAAAGAGAAGGAAAAGATATAAAAATGAGGAACAGAGGCCCCAAATCACTGCTCTCCCTCATCTATATTCATGGCATCAATAATGGTTGAAAGACAAAGGAAGCATCATTGAACTGGGGAAGAGGTCCTGTCTGAAAGCCCCAGCCAGGCTGCTGGGAACATGTGGTGAGAAAAACCTTTGTGCTTCAAGTTCATTTAGCTTGTTAAGTTAGGTAGTAGTTTGCGTTTTAGCTTTTATTTCTTTGCAGCCAATTCTGACTTTTATGCCTCATTACTTGTAATCACTTAAAATTTCTCTCTCTGTAGTTACTCAACTTGTATTATTGTTTTATCTGAACCAGCGTGTGTTCGGATTGAAGTGTGTGGGGGAACTCCATTTGAGATAACAGGGTTTGTGCATATCACTTTCTGTTAATGAAATGACGGACTTTCTGTGTGCTTGTATGGTCCAGGAGGAAAGAGCTGGGCAATACAAGATGCACATTCCTGGGGACAAGTCTGGGACTGAGAATTTGCTGGTGTCCCTCTGTAATATAATTCAGGAGTGCCTGGCTAGAAGCACTCGTATCATTCAGCTGGGTGTGATTTTGCACGCTGGAGGCTGTGTGTGAACAGACCAGGAGTGGTGGTTCTCACAGTGAAGCAGTGTAAAAGGCACCCCGGGTTGGAGAACCGATAGGACACAGCTGCTCAGCAGTCCAGATTGTATCCTGGGTAATGTCGCGGCCACCCGCTGTGATGTTGAGTCATGGGCTCGCACTCTGACTCCCTGGCCAAAGCAGCCCCCTTGTCGGGCTAAGCAATCCTTGCCCTGCAGTCCAGAGCGGAAGCTCAGCAGCGAATGAACTGGGCAAGGAGCAGGTCTGATGCTGACAGAGATGCTGAGCTGAGCACTGAGGGAAGGAGGGAGAGTGGAGGTGCCAGTGAGCCGTATGCAAAGGCCCCTTCTTAAGAATCCAAGATTTTTGTGGCCTCTTTTCCAGGTTGATCCTTTCGTTGGTCCCTTCCCCCTCCCACCTCCACTCCTGCAAAGTACTTGAACCCACTGGATTTTAACAGCTCTGCCCTCCTGATGTTTCAGCAGGTTGAGCCAGTCCCTCTAGAGCAGTGGTCTAAAGCAGGGGTACGCAGAGGTCTTCCAGGGGGTACATCAACTCATCCAGAGATTTGCCTAGTTTTACAACAGGCTACGTAAAAAGCACCAGCGAAGTCAGTAGAAACTAAAATTTCATACAGACAGTGAATTGTTTATACTGCTCTATATACTATACACTGGAATGCAAGTACAAGCGTTATATTCCAATTGATTTATTTTGCAATTTATATGGTAACAATGAGAGTCGGCCATTTTCAGTATTAGTGGGCTGTGAAACTTTTGTATTTTGATGTTTGATTTTGTAAGCAAGTAGTTTTTAAGTAAGTTGAAACTTGGGGATACTCAAGACAAATCAGACTGCGGAAAGGGGTACAGTCGTCGGGTAAGGTTGAGAGCCATTGCTTTAGATGAGACTAGCAGGGCCGGCTCTAGGTTTTTTGCCGCCCCAAGCAAAAAATTTTTTGGCTGCTCCCCACCCCTGGGATCTCCCACACCACCTGCCCCCCACCCCAGCCCTGGGCTCTCCCCCCC
>QXTE01000275.1:1138595-1183149 GCA_003942145.1 Platysternon megacephalum
CGGCCTCTATGTCCGCCATGACTTTAGGATCCTCCTCACCCTGCACTGTGACCTCCCACTGGAATGAGGGAACTGTCAACCTCCAGCGTGAGACATGTGGGAGCAGGAAACAGGGCTGTCCCAGCCCCGGGCTCAGTACCGTGGGACTCCCTCGTGGTGGAGATTAGAATGATCACGAACCCTAGCACCTTCCTAGCGCAACGGCCCAGCCTTCCCTCAGCAACAGAAACATCCCTATCAATGGGGCAGGAAAGGAGTGACTGCGACATTACCCAGGGTTGGGAGGCACCTCACCACCCCCTGCCCTGAGCAACAGGAAGTCTTGTCTGTGCCTGCTCTGGGTCAGCTCCCTGACACCAGCAGCCTCTGGCAGCACGAGTACGACTTTGCAGGCCTCTCTGTCTCTGTGCAGGTGGCAAGAGGCACACATCAACCCCTGAGTCGTTCGCGTGTTCCCTGTAGAGTCCAGCCCCTTATCCACTGGACACTCACAGAATTACCAGGCCTGCTCTTCCCAAAGGAACACATCTCAGGACCAGCACTTCGCTTAACCCTACAGCACTGAGGTATAGCGAAAACAAGAATAAATTTATCATCGACGCACAGAGATTCACGTGATAGTAAGAACGTTGGGAACAAGTGGTTACGTACAGAACAAAATCATAACACACTTTCTAGAGCCTAAACTTAACTAACCCGTTCTCCCCTGTCTATTTATCGACCCAAAGTTCTCTTCAGCATTCTCAGCCATGCCTGGTTGAGACTCCTCTTTCATGAAGTAAAACCCGCTGCCCATTTACTTGCTAGGTGAAGGAGGACAGGGTGTCGTCTTTGTTCCTCAGATACTCTAGAGCAAACCTTGGATGTGTACATTAAGAAAAGCCCTCTCCCCCATCCCCACCCCCGGCAGTGTTTACTTTTAATTTTCTCTCTTGAAATTCTTACAATCCATTCATCACGCATCTCGGTTAGACAGGTGAGAGGAGACCCGTTGTGAAACATACAATACTTAATTTATACGTCAAGAGCCAGCTAGATAAATATTTCCTATCTGAAAGAGAGCCCGCTTTTCACTTTTGCTGGTGACCAGTCCCCAGACACACCCTAAGAATGCAATTTTCAGTATACATCCATAACTTCTTACACAGCCTCTGTATGTGTGTTTCGCGGCAATGTTGGTGACCAGTGTGACATAGGCTTTCATTTCAGACGTCACATGACGTATTTTGGTGAACTATAACGTACATACCCGACCCAAGAGATCCCTGCAACCTCTCTGCACCCCTTTGGTGCTGCTTGCCGGCTGGCATTAAGAGGTTCCTGGGTCACATCAGACCCTTTGGGGTCTTTAACTTGTAAGGCCACGTGGATATCATGCTGATGAGTCAGCTATAATTGTCTGGACAGTTGTCCCATTATTGTCACTAAAAACACTCCGAGTCTGGTCCCTGTGATTTTCCCAGATCTCTTGTATCTGCTGTCAAGCTAGTGAATTGGCACTAGATTTGCTTGTCTGCAATTTGGTGTGTGTCTCAGCATTGCTGTGATGACCTTCCCTTCGCCGGATTCTCAGCTGATGTAAATTAACCTATGGTGATTTCCACCGTTTGAGGATTTGGGCCCTGTTTCTCTGCAACTGTTGAGCTGCTAATTCAAGAAGCTTAATGGGGCAGGACGACATTTCCCTGTGTACCCACTTCGGATCTTCCCATTTCATTAGGGCTTCTGGTAAATGCTAGAACTGCAGCATAGAGACCGACATTGGTGTCCCAAGGCTGCCTTGTCATGCCTTTAACTCTCTGATGGTTTAGGAAGGAGGGGAGCATTTGTTAGGTGATTAATTTATGTGAAGCTGCCGCTACTCTCTGGAGTGTCAAGAAATCTGTGCTAATAAGAGCCTAATGAAGTTGACATTTACAGGAAGGATTGTGCATTTTATGAGTGCCAGGAGCTGCCACGGACTCACTGTGTGACCATGAGCAAGTCACTGTCCCTTGATGAGCCTCAGTTTCCCCATCTGTAAAGAGATCATGATGATTGCCTCATTGAGGTGTTGTAAAGCTTAATTCATAAATGGGGGAAAGGCACCCTGTGCAGAGGGGATTTAGTAGGATTTAAATGGTTCAGGTGGCTTTGTGCGAGCCTTCACCATGGGGCGAACATCACCCTAATGTTTCTCAAGAGCTTTGACGTCCTTGGACGGAATAGACCCTAGAAGGGCAAAGGATTATTTTTGGGTCGCCTCTTTCATACATATTATGGGCCTGCTGCTATTTAAGTCAATGAGAATGACCAGTCCCTGTATCCTGATGGCTTCATATAGTTAAATAATAGAGGAGCAGGTGAAATGCAGTGATTTGTGTGGAATTGCCGTGTGTGTGTGTGTAATTCAAGGTGGCAAATTCAAATCAGATGAAAGGAAATCCTTTTTCACACAACACACAATTAGCCTGTGGAACTCACTGCCACTGGATGTCATTGAGGCCGAGAATTTAGCAAGATTACAAAAAGGGATTGAACAGTTGTATAGATAACGAGAATAGTCAGAGTTATCAGAATTAATGATGATACACATGTTGGAAGGGATTAAACCTTGTTCTTCAGAGCTTCAGGCTCTAATTATTAGAGACCAATGTGGGGGGGCAGATTATCCCACATCTCTTCACTGCAAGATTCTTGCGCCTTCCTCTGAAGTATCGGGTTCTGTCCGCTGTCAGAGACAGAACACTAGGCTAGATACCTCAGGTCTGCTCAGTCTGACAATTCATAGGCTCCTAATCTTTGGGGCATACTTCAAGACCTTCCTGGGTCTGGAAGACAGCAGGACAGCCCTGTCTGATGTGCTCTAGATCCACATCTGGCCTTTTAAAAATGCAAAATGGCAAGGCAAATCCATGTTGCTATAATCCAGAGCCTCCTGCCAATCCCTGCCAGTGGGGGATATCTGGCATGGTTTTGGATACTTTGTCCCATTGCTCGCGCCAGTTGGGTATTTGTGCATGTAAATGATCACGTGTGTTTCCAGTTGGTGATTTGGGTGTGAGTCACGTATGCAGATGAGGTTGTGGATTTGGGACGTGGCTGTTAAAAATCCATCACTACTTTTCTATCTTTGGGAAGGATGTGGGGGATATTTGTGTCGATCGGCTCCAATGCCATGAAAATGGTTGCAGCGTTTATGAGCATTTATGGGAGTCAGTTTGGGGAACGTCTGTAGGAGGGAAGAGTTGACAGGAGCGTGCGTGTGAGCACATGCATTGTTTGGCAGAGTGGGCACCAGAAGTGTGCTAGTGTGCTGCGTGTCAGTGCATGAGAGTGAACATGTGTGCTGTGTGTGTGAACAGACTTGTGTGCATGGCAGAGTACACACGTGTGATGATGTCAGTGACAGGTGTGTATCTGTTGCAGGCAGAGTGTGTCTCTAGTGATTGCTGTCACTGGTTACTTTCATCCCAGCATGATTCATGGCCAGGCCTGCATGGCTCTGCTAGTGGTGAGGGCAGGCTTTGCCTGGTAGAACTTGGTTATTGGTCTCCTCCTTTCTGGGTAATAGGGTGACCCCAGGGAGGGGCGACATGTAACCCTGTCTCTTCTCTCCCTCTTCCAGGAGCATGATATCGAGACCCCATATGGGCTGCTGCATGTGGTCATTCGGGGGTCCCCAAAGGGAAATCGCCCGGCCATCCTGACCTACCATGATGTTGGACTCAACCGTAAGTGCCACCCTTCCATCCTGGCCACCGGCTGCTACCATGTAGGTTTTCTGAGCACAGCCCCAGCGGAGGGCAGCGAGGTTCTGTGGAAGCGGAAAGTGAGGGGGATTAGAAGCAATCCCCGAGTCAGGCTGCCACCCACAAAAGAAGGGCAGGAGAAACTAACCCTAGTCCAGGAGAGACTGGAGAGTCTAGCTGAGGGGCTCCTTGCCCGTTGCTGTCGGAGTTGGGGTTGCTGGCTGTGTGGGTCTGAGACAGCCACTCCTCCCTGATCTCAGAGCAAACCCAGATGAACTGGAGCCAGGGGCTTTATTAGCCAGTGATGATGGGTGACAGTCACCACTGGTGGCCCAATTGGCTTCCGACTGAAGTCCTCCAGAAATTCTGCACCTGGGGTGAAATCCTAACGTCGGTGAAGTCAATGGCAGTTTTGTCACTGACGTCACTGGGCCCAGGATTTCACCTCTGGAATCAAGCTGCAGGCTGTATTCTTGGCGTAGGGTCTGAGAATCAGCACAGCTGGGTTCTATGACCGACACTGGGACGGAACAGAATGGAGTGGTTAGAGGATGGGGACTGGGGGTGAGGACTTCTGGGTCAGTTCTGCCACTGACTCTGTGTGGCACTGGGAAAGGCCCATTTAACTCTCTCTGTCTGAGTTTTCCCACCTGAAGTAAAATCATGAGTGATGTGGAGAAAATGAATAAGGAAAAGTTATTTACGTGTTCCCATAATATAAGAATTAGGGGCCACCAAATGAAATGAATGGGCAGCAGGTTTAAAACAAATAAAAGGAAGTTCTTCACACAGCTCACAGTCAACTTGTGGAACTCCTTGCCTGAGGAGGTTGTGAAGGCTAGGACTATAACAGGGTTTAAAAGAGAACTGGATAAATTCATGTAGGTTAAGTCCATTAATGGCTATTAGCCAGGATGGGTAAGGAATGGTGTCCCTAGCCTCTGTTTGTCAGAGGGTGGAGATGGATGGCAGGAGAGAGATCACTTGATCATTACCTGTTAGGTTCACTCCCTCTGGGGCACCTGGCATTGGCCACTGTCGGAAGACAGGATACTGGGCTGGATGGACCTTTGGTCTGACCCAGTATGGCCATTCTTATGTTCTTAAGTTAAGATTATAGTTCCCATTTTTGTCTCGCAAGGGTGTTGTTATTTTTATTTTGATGTTTGAGAAGAAATTATTTGCACTTTCATTCTAGATCATTTTATGGCCCCAAAATTTCTTTTATTTGAAATGGTCCCCCGTCCAAAACTGATTTTGGAGGAAGTGACACTGTGACTTTTGAAAAACCTTTAACTATATTTGCCTTAAAACGGAAGCAACAATTCGAGAGTGAAAATTCTTTGTATTTATTTATAGCAAACCCCCACCTTTCCCAGGCACTTTGTAAAATTTGGGACAGTTTTGCAAAATCTGTTTGTTTGTTTTTCACAAGTCTACACTTGAGGATTTCAGATTTTGTTGCGAATATTTTGTACAGCCCTCAACCCTGGCCCTGCCTGCCGTGCAAGGGTGAATTCCATTCAATAACACTGAGTTCCTGTTCAAAAAACTGAACAGAGGAATTTTAAAGGGCCAAGACAGTAGCTGTGAGTCCAAGTGAATGTTAGTAAAGCACCTGGGATGAAAGGGAAAGCATGTATTTTACTTATTATCTATCTATCTTGACTATCTAGGTATGTATATGGCCCTCAGCCATGTAATAGCTGAACACCTCTCAATCCTGAATAGATTTTATCCTTACAACACTCCTGTGAGGTAGGGAAGGGATTTATCCCCATTTTGCAAAGCATGGACTGAGGCACAGTGGTATTGCCTAGGGGTTAAAGCACTAGAATAGGAGTTGGGAGACCTGGGTTGGGTTCCCAACTCTGCCACAGGCCTGCTGGGTGACTTTGGGCAAGTCACTTTCCCCTATGTGTGCCTCACTTTCCCCATCTGTGAAATGGGCATAATGAGACTGACCTCCTTTGTAAAATGCTTTGAGATCTATAGATGAAAAGTGCCATATCAGCACTAGCTATGATTATTAAGTGATTTGCCTAAGGTCACACAAAGGGTACGTCTACGCTGCAAAAATAACCCTTGGCAGTGAGTCTGAGCCTGGATCAACTGACTCGCACTCACGCTACAGGACTAAAAATAGCAGCATAGACATTCCCACTGGGGCTGGAGCCCGGGCTCTGAGCCCCACCTCCTTCGCCGGTTTCAGCACCCGAGCGGGAACGTCTACACTGCTATTTTTAGCTCCGTAGTGTGAGTCTCAGGACCCGAGTCAGTTGATCTGGGTTGCAAGACTTGCTGCTGCGGGGGGGTTTGCAGCATAGACGCAGCCAAAGAGTCTGGCTGAGACGTGGTCTTTTGAGTCCCAATCCAGCCCCCTACCCACCAACCTGTCCTTCCTATCCCATCACCGTCTCCTGGTGAATTGATTATTTTAGATTACACCATGATGGAATTGTTGCCAGTACACAGTTCCTGATGCAGAATTGTATTAACGCAATTCCCCATACTGGAGTGTGTGTGAAATCCAGGTTCCACTGAAGTCAACGGGAGTTTTGCCATTGACTACAGTGGGGCCAGCATCATCACTGTATGGCTATCAAGCAGTATCCACTGACTGTGTGAATGGCTGTAGTCTGATTGGCAGCTGTGATTAATCAATCCGATTACATGGATTTGCATAAGCACCATACAGTGGTTTCTCAAACTGTGAATGTACAAATCTCTCTACTCTGATTGGCTAACATTGTCCCAGCACGCAGGATGGCTCCTGTAACTCAGATCTTCCAAGCTGCAGCTGGGGACAGGGATGCCAGCTCAGCTCAGATTGATTTTCTCCTCTCACACTGACATCCATGGGAGCTTTGCCAGTGAGGCCAGAGGCTGCAGGATTTAGACCAGGGGTCGGCAACCGTTCAGAAGTGGTGTGCTGAGTCTTCATTTAGTCACTCTAATTTAAGGTTTCGTGTGCCAGTCATATATTTAACATTTTTAGAAGGTCTCTTTCTATAAGTCTATAATATATAACTAAACTATTGTTGTATGTAAAGTAAATAAGGTTTTTAAAATGTTTAAGAAGCTTCATTTAAAATTAAATTAAAATGCAGAGCCCCCTGGACTGGTGGCCAGGACCCGGGCAGTGTGAGTGCCACTGAAAATCAGCTCGCGTGCCGTAGGTTGCCTACCCCTGATTTAGACCCTCATGCCTGTCCTTTAGCTTCGCTGCAATCCCTACAGCCTGCCACAGCTCTTGTCCGTACAACAGCTGCCGTTTTTTACCTTCTGAGAGAATCCAAGCCCTTCCCATCCAATTCCATTGTGAAAGAAAGTAGCAACACCAAAGGGTTGCATCCATTCTGGGGAGGGTAAGCCTTGCTGAGTATAATAATGACTCAGCAATAATCATATCTGGGTAGGGAGCCCTGAGGATTTCAAAGTAGGGTTGGGTGATTAATAGATTTTCAGTTCTCTGGCACTTTCGAAAAACCGGGTGGGGGGAATTTTGTTGCGGGTTGAACCAAAAACAAACATTTTTGGAACGCTTGCCGAATCAGAAAGTTGAAAGCCATTTGTTCGGAGTCAGAGAGTTTCAATTTTGTCCAAACAAAATGTTTTGCTCATTTCGGTATTGACCCTTTTAAAACATTTTTGACTGTTTTTTTTTTTAATTAAGGGAAATCTTGAACTGAAAAATCAAAATGTTTTGTTTTTAAAAATGTTGAAACTAGCCTTTTTGGTTTTTCCACACTTTGTGGGGGGGTTTCAGCTGAAACCATTCGGCAAATCCAACACAAATCTGTGAAACATTTCGGTGCCACTGAATCTGCATTTTTTTTTCTGAAAAAAAGTTTTGGTTGAAAAATCTTGCCCGGCTCTACCTCAGAATTAACCCAGGATAGAATTATCGCCTCCTAGACAGTGAAGACCCTCCAAAGTTGCTGTTAAAATAAAATAGTATGTGGTGATTGCGATAGGCCAAGTACAGAGGAGCCCAAATCCCAAACTGGCAGATGACGTTTTGTGTAGGATTATAAAATCCAAAATCTTAGAGCACATTCACATTGGATTATGTGAGACACTTGTATATTTAAAAATCACCATCTGGCTTCTTCAAAATATATTCAACTAAGAATGGTGTAGAAATGGTCGTTTAAACCACAGCATGCAGCCGTTGAGTAATCACATGGCATTTTCCTTACCTTATAATAAACCTGTTGTTCATCCTAAATGAAAAGGCTGTTGAGAGAGCTCTGCTTTGACAAAGGGAATTTCACACTGCAGTTAATTGGAAGCAAGTGAATATTGATATTAAACTCCTCCATGCCCCTTCTATCTCTAGACTTGCTGGTGGCTGCAGTGTGGGGAATGCTGCCTTCCGGGACGGGCTGTGCCAGCTAGGTTGAAATGGTTCCGATTCTGCTACCACTTCTATGGGTGTAAATCAGTCGTACTTCTCCAATCCTAATACAGTCCCACAGCTTGCAGAAAGCAATGCCTGCCTGCAGACTACAACAGGGAGGAGACCTTCTTCCAAGCAAGCTGCGGATTCCAAGCTAAAGGAGGCTGCGGCAGTGGAAAAGCAAACAGGAACAGTACGACTGTACTGAAGCCTCAGAAGGAGGGGTGGGGTTAGAGGAGAGGTGGGGGGAGGTCGGATACGCCTGGCTCATTCTTTGCCCAGTATAACAGCGCAGAGCCGGCAAACATGGTTTGATGTGACCGTGAGACATGAGGAACAAGGCTGTGCCGAATCAGCCTGCTAGTGTTTAAAGGCGTTTGCCCCTCCCCAGGCACAAGCAGTGGGGGATTCGAGGGCAGACAAAGGGACCCGGTCGAGATCAGCCCTGCCAGCCTGCGTCTTGGCTTGTGGGGCCCATGCGTGCATCCCACTGTCTTTCCCTTCTCCTCCCCGCCCACTCCGGTCTTGTGAGCAGCCTGGCACCGAAGCGTACAGGAATCCTCAGAAAGCGATCCCCTGCCCGGGGCGCTCACACCAGCACAGCACATGAGCCAGGCGAAAGGACAGCCAGCAAATGCGAACCAACCCAACACCCAAAGCTGCTGGGTTGCAGGAGGGGAGCTGGACGGTTGGTCAGCTGTGAATTCAGTGCCGGCAAAGGGCGCTGGGTTGGGGAGCGGAGTCCTGACCCTCTGGGGAGAATGGGGGAGAGTCTCCGTGATCCATTTGGTTCTTGGCCAGGCTGCTGAGATGGCAATCCCAGTATACACAGCTGTGGCCTCGGAGCTGGCCTGAGCCTGGCCTCTCCCGAAGGCCATGGAACAGCCAGTAGGTCGGAATAGCCTTGGGTTCGCGGCAGCCTGGGTCATGTTCAAACCACTGGCCTAGGGCTGGAGGCCGTGGTGTTCGCTGCCTGTCCCAGCTGCTTGAAGGAGCCCAGAGGTTTGTTCTTTCCCCCTGGGATCCTGGTGTGAATGTTTTATGGGGCATTGGTGGGTTGTGTTCAGTTCTGTGACCCAGCAAGGCCTCCCTAAGCAGCTGTGGGCCCGGGCCCGGCAAGCCAGCTCTGGTTTGAATCAGACTTTCTCCTCAGACAGACAAGGGCTGGGAGCAAAGGGGGGACCTTGTATCGCTCACCCTGGAGCTGAGAGGGGAACAGTGATGGGATCCAAAGGGAGCCCTGCCCAGAGAAGGGCGTCCTCTCCTGTCCTCCTTGCTCAGCTGTGACAAGGAGCCCAAGGCTGGGCTCTCCCGGGCACAGTGAGAGGGGGGAAGAGTTCCTAAGTGATGGGGGCTTTGGGACCTTCCCGGTGGCTTGCCCTCTGGATGGGGCATTCACCGAAGGCCTGCCTGGGTATGAAAGCAGCCTCTGCTCTTTCCCAGAAGCTGGCTGTGGCTGTGTGGAGGGAGGAGGACTGGATGGGAGCAGAATGGATGTCACCTGATCGCAGGCTGCTGCTGCAGGAAGGTCACCTTGGAAGCACTGCAGAGGGGGGAGGGGAACAGCATGCAGAGAGAGGGGGGGGGATGGGAACAATCTTAACCAGCCCCTGTGAGCTGGGCATGCCCAGGCCGGGTAAGTGAGGCTTACGACAGTTAGGGGATGAGAGTTTTGAAAGAGCCCAGGGGTGTTAGGAGCACAAGCTCCGCCCAACAGCATTTAGGTGGGACATGTGCGCCTAAGTCACTTTAGATGCTTTGGAAAATCGCACGCTACGGGCCCAGTTTTGAAATGTGCGTGCCTGTAATTAGACACCCAAATGACTAGACAGACCCCACGAAGAGTGGTTTGATCCTCAGTGCCACGCAGCTCTGCAGATGCTCGGCCGCTCTGAAAATCAGGCCATTTATGTAGGTGCCTGATTTTTGGCCCCCAAGTTTGAATGTGTTGCCCAAGTCCACAAGGGAAGTCAGTGGCAGAGCCGTGAGTAGAAACCAGGAATCCTAACTCTCAGACCTGTGTGCTAACCACTAGACCACATTGTCTCCCCTAGCGATGGGTGAGTAAAGCATAGCAGGGAAAGCCCGTCAGAAAGGATTGGTGTTTGTGGCCAAGAAACACGAGATGTTGAGAAGAGAACAGGCCTGATTCTGATCTCGTTTACCCCAGTGTGAATCAGGAGTAACACCCTTGATGTCAGCAGTGTTAGTGTGGGGCAGGTGTGAAAGGCGAGTCAGGCCCAGCCAGGAGTCAGATACCTGGGATACCACATCTGCTCTGCACCCCAGAGCCAGGCTAGATATTGAGAGCAGCAGCTGATGGCCAGGATTTGTCTCTCAGCATTTGTCTCTCCGTGTATTTGTTTTCTTTAGCCTTCATCTTGATTAAATGTCGGCTTGGCAGAATTCCATTTTTATGGTTTTATCATTTCGAGGGATAGTGTCGATGTTGATTCTTAAGCATTTTTAAACATATTTCTTGATTTACATTGTCACCGTTGCAGGAAATTATGGAGGGGCTGAACAATAGGGGGGTCAGACAATTCATTACAGTAACACGTCAAAATATCCCAAGTGTAAATGTCCTGTTCGCAGGCAGCATTTTTCTCACTTTGCCAGTCTGCAAATTTCCATCAGGATCGACGGGAATATTTTCATTGGTTTGCGCATGTATGGTGAAATTGACGGTTTACCGGCATTTACTGCTAAAGATTTAATCATTCCATGCCTAATTAAATGGTTGCTGACCTTTTGCCTCTGAACTTTTTTCCCCTTTGTCCTTTGGACTCTGACCCCTTCCTCCCCCCTGACCGTGTGCAGACAAGCTGTGCTTCAACACATTCTTCAACTTCGAGGACATGCAGGAGATCACCAAGCACTTTGTGGTGTGTCACGTGGATGCACCAGGGCAGCAGGCCGGAGCGTCGCAGTTCCCACAGGGGTAGGTACCCGAGCCCTATCTGGGATGCCGCTCATGGGGGAGCCCAGCTCTTCATGCTCAGGGTCTCTGTCTGATTTCCCGGCTCCTTTCCCTGGTTCACAAGGTGGGTTCTCCTGCCGGGAATGTCCAGCCTGTGCCAGCTGCTAGGAGGCGCTGCAGAGCAACACACTTGGGACTCGGCCTCCCTCATCCTGGGCCCAGCAGAGCATCCCCTTTCTGAAGGGGAGTCAGGTTCCTTGCCCCCTAGAAGGGCCGGGATCATGGGGACTTCCTCCTCCCAAGCACATCAGCACTGCTCCTAGCGTAGCCATAGGGAGAGGGCTGTGCCAGGCCGAGGGGCTGGAAGGGGGACCGGTGGGTTCCTGGGCATGGCCCACACCCTGGGAGGGGAGGAATAGGAAGGGGATGGCTGTGTCTGTCCCAGAGGGAAGGGCTGTGCCCTGTTCTGGGAGGGAGGGGCCGGGCAGTGCGGAGTGGGACGGGAGGAGCTGTACCTCCCTGGAGAGCTGTGTAGGTGCCCAGAGCCTCTCCCAGCCCTGGTCTGGGCTCTCCTGGCCCGACAGCCTGGGCTCCCCCTGTATGGCACTTTGGGGCCTTGCCCCAACCCTCCTTTTCTCACTGTGTGTCCGTCATGCCCCCAGGTACCAGTTTCCATCCATGGACCAGTTGGCTGCCATGCTCCCTAGTGTGGTCCAGCATTTCGGGTAAGTGTCGGGGGCCTGTGACCTCGTGGCGTGGGGCCAGCAGGGAGGGGTGGGATGCCAAGAAAAATACCAGGGGCAGGCAGGGGGCATAGGGAGGTAGAAACCATAATGTGGCGTTTGGGATGCACAAGCGATGCAGGGTTGGGCCTGGCTGAAAAACAGGGATCAAAGCACCCCCGCCTGCACGGCACCACTGCTAGTGCCGAGACTGAGCTAAGAACACCAGGTCATTAGGGGTTCCAGGCTTCACAGCCTGCTCCCTGCTCTGTCCACGTGGCTGGAGCTGAGAACAGTCAGCTCTTCGGCCATGGCTCGGCGACCCCCTGGTGAGACCGGTCAATCCCCTCCACGCCCTGGGAGAGCCATGTGGAGTCACCTCAGAGCCAAAAGAGACTCACGCTCTTTGTCCCCTGCTAGTGGTTTGTGCTGTCATCTTCCCAGCACGGAATAAGGGAAGCTGCTTCCTCCATTTCAGGGGCCTGGAAATGCACCCCAGGGCCTGTCCCCTCTGGCCCATGGGTCTGAATCCAGCCCAGGTCAGTAGTAAGCAGCTGGTCGGTGCCCTGTGGGGAACAAATTGGGAGGTCTCCAGTTCCCACCTCACCAAAGCCACCCTGATGTCTGGCTCTAGGTGGCTTCCTTCAGGGCCCCACTCATCAGGGAATACGCCAAGGGGACTGAACTCCCGTCTCACCCCGAGGTGAGGGGCACGTTGGCTGAGGAGTGTGTGAGGGGGTTAGCACGGCAGTTGGGCAGCAGCCTTCTCGCTCCGAGGTGCAGTGCCAGCCCTCAGGCTGGATTTCGCAGCTCAGGACGACGCTGCGGTGACAGTCACAGGATGCTCATATTCCCTACCAGTCTGGCCTTGATTTTACTGGCTCTGTTGATCAGACGCTGCCACTAAAGCGAGAGAGGGGAGACGGGTGGCAGGTTTATTAACAGAAGAGAAGGAATGTAGTGTATAGCTGTTTCTGGCGGCTTCTAAAACACAGAACATGGTGAGCACTATCAGAGGGCTCACAACCTATTTAAAGGGATGCTACCCAATTCCTATATGCTACGAGGAACTCTGTTTGCACAGGGCTTGAGAGCCAGGAAAGGAGCCCAGGATGTGGAGACCCAGCCAGGGCCCTATGGGAATGTCTCCCAGGTCCCACCTCCTCTTGCCTCGGCCCCATTTCCCTCTCTCTCTGCTGCTCCGGGTGCCCTGCCTAGAGGCTCCTTAAAAAGCCAGACTGGCCTAGCAAGGACTATTGGGAGCTGCCCAGGGACACTTCTGTCTCTGTTTCTCAGGTTCAAGTACGTGATCGGCATCGGCGTGGGAGCAGGAGCCTATGTCCTGGCCAAGTTTGCTGTAAGTGAGCCCTGGCTGGGTGCGTTTTGCAGAGTGGCCCAGGAGCCGACAGAGCAGGGCAGGTGTGACCCACTTCCGAGGGCGGTCACGGGGCAGAGGGAGAGCTGCTCCGTTTGCACCAGTGGGAGCTTTCTCAGGGCGTGGGGCTCGTTCCTGGATGGAAGGAGTTGCAGTAATCAAGCCTGAAAGGAGGTCATCAATGTGTGGATCACTGTAGCCACGGCTGTTTCTGATAGGATGGAACACAACCTCCTGGCCAATCAAAGTGGGTGTATTTTGCCACTGTGGCTATTTGAGTATCCAATAGCATTGAGGAGCCCCCAGCAATGTCAGCCCATAGCCTTGGGGTACCAGATTCTCTTAGGAGTGGGGGATCTGAAAGAGGAGGCAAGTGCGTCCCGCATCCGACCAGCATCACCTCTGTCTCGCCAGAGCTCGGCTTTAGCCAGCTGCTCTTCATCCAGGGGGTGATTTTGGCTGAGCGCTGAGAGAGCTGGAGATGGTGCTGTTCACGTTGGATGTTCGGGAGCCGTAGAGCTGGGGGTATCTTGTAGGCACTTACGAGTCACACGGACGAGAGGCTTGGACCATCTGGGGCTGGGTCCTGGAGCTGCCTGCGACAGCCCTCTGGGTTCAGGCCGACAGGAAGGGCCTCTGCCATTTCAGGGCAGTTCCTTCTATCCCTGCAGTTCCTTGGTGTCAAGGAGTGCGGGGAGGTGCAGCAGGCGGAGCGTGGATGCCCTCCCCTTGTCTGGCAGCAGGGGGCAGTTATCTACGAGAGCCATCTCAGTACCAGGCCCTGCTCCCAGGCCCTGCTGGGAGGGATCCTGGCTGCCTTGTTCTAGATGCTCCGTGGGCAGAGGTGCAGAGCCGTGCTGTGCCAAGCCTTTACCTTGTTGGCACTGGTTGGCTTGTTTCATGCCGTATGGTGGTGGGAGGCTCCGTCCAAGGACGTGGTCTCCCACCCATCCCTTGCCCCCGGAGACGTGCATCGCTGTCAGTAAAGGATCTCAATCCACACAACTGCCCCCCCTAGCATAGGCCTCTCCCATCGCACCACGGCTGTGAGCAATAGCCCTGTGTCTGCTTGGCTGCAGCTGATCTTCCCGGATCTGGTGGAAGGGCTCGTCCTGATGAACATCGACCCCAACGGCAAAGGCTGGATTGACTGGGCAGCCACCAAGGTGAGCAGCGTCCACCTCTCAGACGCCAGCTGGGATGCCCCGGGATGAAATGGCTTGGAGCGGGCGTAGGCACTGGCAGGGTCTCCTGTGGCACAGGAGAACCAGGGCTCGGCTATAATGAATATAACGGGAATTCGGTCATGAGGCTGCTGGACGCACACACCCCTGTGGTTCTGTCTGGCTCCCCAGCTTGCAGACTAACCACAGCCCATGTTGCCTGATCTCACCACACAGTGTCTTCCTCAGGCATGGCCTTGACTGAGGTCTCCGTGCTCAGGAGAGGAGGGAGCTGGGAGTGGGAAGGAATAAGGCGGATCATTGGGTTTAAAATAGTCTCCCGTGGCCAAATCCTGCCTGCAGATCCACCCTTGGAGCTGCCCTGGGAGTGTGCAGGGGCTGTGTCTGCTTCCCCTAGGGCAGTGGTCCCCAAACTGTGGGGCGTGCCCCCCTGAGGGGAGTGTGCGGCGGGGCCGGGCCAGCCCCCACTGGGGGCAGGGAGGGAGCCCCACCCAGTCCCGCTCTGGCCCCAGCTCCACTCCAGCCCTGCCCCCAGCCCCAGCTGCAGGTCCAGCCTTGGCCTCAGCCACCAGCTGGCCCCGGCCCCACTCCCAGCCCCGCTTCTGGATGCAGCCCCCGGCCCCGATCACGAGCCTGCTCCCGGACGCGGCCCCTGGCTCCCAGCCCTGACTACTGCCCCGCTCCTGGCCGATGCCCGAGCTGCAGCACCGGCCCCACTCCCAACCCTAGCCCCGACTGTGGCTCCCGGGAGGGCATGGACCAGGTAAGGTGGGGGAGGGAGGCACAGACAAAAAGGTTTGGGGACCACTGCCCTAGGGGTTAAAGAAGTCAGCATCCCCAAGGAGATTAGCCCTCGGGGGACATGGACCTGGGTAGTCCAGGGTGCAGAAGCTCCAGGCATAGGCAATCACCTCACAGCAGATACCATCATCTGGCTCTTCCCTGACCCAGCCCTGGGCTACAGCAGGCTCCCCAGAGATGGGATGGTCTCTGACCCTTCCTCTTCATTTGCTGAGCAGCAGATTTTTCTGGGCTCCAGAGCATCTTCTTCCCTTTCTGCTCCGATTGGTCCAAGCTGGAGCAGCTGTTTGCTCTTCCCCGCTGGCTCAACAGGTTCTGGGCTCCAGTGACGCCTGCCTGTCTCCAGTGAACATCGCGAGGAGGGATCCCGTGGCGAAGGTGCAGGGGTGGGAGTGAGTGGTGCCGGGCATCAGCGTAACTCTTCTGGTGTTCTCTGTCCGCAGCTTTCTGGCCTGACCAGCTCTTTGCCTGACACCGTGTTATCTCACCTGTTCAGCCAGGTAAGGGGGAGAGCGCTGGACACGTTCACAGCTGCCCTGCTCAGATCAGACTCTGGTGGAGAGAGGGCCAGTGCCCAGTCCAGACTGAGAGTCAGCCAGCTAATGGCTGGACTGGATCAGCAACTGGGGCTGCTTTGCTGTCTCCTGGCCATGCTGCTGTGACTTATGGGGGAAGAACAGGCCAAGAGATGCCTCCCTCTCTGGTCCTGTCTGTAGCTGGGCTGTGTCCCTGCCCCTGCCATGAGGGGAGGAGAGCTGCAGGGCTGCCATGAGATGCAGGCCCCCCACAGCCCATAGGTGATGCATGCTGCTCCCTTGGCCGGCACCCCTCTCCCAGACTACAGCCTCTTCAGCACAAACTAGTTACTGGGATGGGTCAGAACCAGTCCCCGGGAGCCAGCCCCAGTCTTGGAAAACTGAAGCCAGATCTGACTCCCAGTGTCTCAAGTGGCCTCACCTTTATAGCGGGTCTTTTGACCCCTGTTGCACTCAGATCAGTCCCCACGTCCCACTAGCCTGTCCCTCCTCCATACCACACATGCCGAGCCCTTCCTCCCTGCCAGCTGATCTCTCGTTTCTCTCGCCCCTCCTGCACAGGAAGAGCTGGTGAGCAACACGGAGCTGGTGCAGAGCTATCGGCAGCAGATCGGGAGTGTGGTGAACCAATACAACTTGCAGCTGTTCTGGAACATGTACAACAGGTAACTGGCCCCCTCACCTCTCCGCAGTGGCACGCGTCTCCTGCCATGCAGACCAGGCAGAGGGTGGGGATCTCACGGGGTGACCCTATTGTGCCTCGTGGCTAATGGCCATTGTTAGCTGGGGCCTGGGTGGGACAGGGCGATGGGCACCAGGGAGGGAGATCTCTGCTCCATCTGCCCGGGTGGCAGCTTTTGGAGATGGCAGGCAGTGGAGCTGAGGATTCCACTGGTGCAGTTCATTGATCGAGGTGCAGGAGACCCCATGGGGGTAGCCATAGAGCCCTGCTGCTTCCTGGCCCCCTAGGGACGAGGTGCAGGAGGCCACGCTCTGAGAGCCAGGGTGGTACGTGTCGTGTTGCCCCCAGCCAGACTCCAGATACGCAGAGCAGGATTCACACCCAGCACCCTCCCAGACACAGGCCTTTGGTGAACAGCAGCCAGAGGCATGGGAAATAGCCCCCAGCATGTCTGGCCTTTCTAACTTGGCCACCAGCCACTCCCAATGGGACCATGGCCGGAGTGGGGCTGTTTGCCTGTGAGAGGCAGGTCCTGAGCTGGGCACCCCCATTGCTTAGGGGCTCTTGGGGCGGGAATCAAATTGCAGCTGGGTCAAGCATCACCGAAAATCCAGCTTTGAAGGGAACAAACGGCGAACCTGGTGCCCGAGGTCCTGGGGGGAGGTTGTCGCTGCACTCGTGTGCTCTGGGCAGTGGGACACGCACATAGGCCATGCTCCCAGCAGGGGAGTAGTGGGGCGTGTGATCCAGCCCTGCTCTGCGCAGGTGGAATGGCAGGGGCACGGGCCAGCCCCACTCTGGGTAGGGGAGCAATGGACACATGGCTAGGCCCCACTCTGGGCAGGGGAGTGGTGCGGTGTGCTGGCTGGCCCCACTCTGGGCAAGGGGGTAGTTGCAACATCTGGATAAGCCATGCTCTGGGCAGGGGGGTGGTGGGAGGCATGCGTACCAGGCCTGCTTTGGGCTAGGGTGTGGTGGGGGCACGTGGACTGGCCCCTCTCTGGGCAGTGGGACATATGGGTAGGGTGCAAACAAGGGTGATGTTATGGCTGGACTCTATTATAGACCATCTTACCAGGAAGAAGTGGTGGACGAGGCTTTTTTTAAACAACTAACAAAATATCCAAAGCACAAGACTTGGTGGTGATGGGAGACTTCAACTACCCAGACATCTGTCGGGAAAATAACACAGCAGGGCACAGATTATCCAACATGTTCTAGGAATGCACTGGAGACAATTTTTTATTTCAGAAGGTGGAGAAAGCCATCAGGGGAGAGGCTGATCTAGATTTGATTTTGCCAAATAGGGAGGAACTGGCTGAGAATGTGAAAGTGGAAGGCAGCATGGATGAAAATGATGGTGAAATGGTAGAGTGCATGATTCTAAGGAATGGTAGGAGGGAAAACAGCACAATAAAGATAATGGATTTCAAGAAGGCAGACTTTAGCAAACTCAGGGAGTAAGTTAGTAAGAGCCATGGGAAGCAAGTCTAAAGGGAAAATCAATTATTGGCAGTTTTTCAAAGAGACATAATTAAGGGCACAAGAGCAAACTATCCCACTGCATAGGAAAGAGAGGAAGCATGGCAAGAGACTACCCTGGCTTAACCAGGAGATCTTCAATGATCTGAAACTCAAAAAAGAGCCCTACAAAAAGTGGAAACTAGGTCAAATTATGAAGGATGAATATAAACAAATAACACAAGTATGTAGGGACAAGATTAGAAAGACCACAGCACAAAACGAGATTAAACTAGATAGAGACCTAAAAGGTAACAAGAAAATATTCTTCAAATACATTAAGCAGCAAGAGGAAGACCAAGGACAGGGTAGGCCCATAACTCAATGAGGAGGGGGGAGGAACAGTGACAGAAAATGTGGAAATGATGAAAGTGCTAAATGCCATTTTTGTTTCAGTTTTCACCAAAAAGGTTAGTAGTGATCGGACGTCTCACATAGTGAACGCCAGTGAAAGCGAAGTAGACTCTGAAGCTAAAATAGGCAAAGAACAAGTTAAAAATTATTTAGACAAGTAGGGTGACCAGATGAGAGGAAGAAAATATCAGGACACTGGGGGGGGCAAAAAAAAAAAAAAGCGCCGAGTGCTGCCGGCCGAGCAAAAAAAAAAAAAAGCCGGCGGAGCAAAATATCGGGACAAATTGCGTCCTGACCACAGATCGGTCGGGACGCAGGACAAACAGCTAAAAATTGGGATGGTCCCAATTTTATCGGGACGTCTGGTCACCCTATAGACAAGTTAGATGTCTTCAAGTCACCAGGGCCTGATGAAATGCATCCCAGAAACTGACTGAGGCGATATCTGAGCCATTAGCAATTATCTCCAAAAACTCCTGGAAGACGG
Organism: Platysternon megacephalum; assembly: GCA_003942145.1. Lineage (NCBI taxonomy): Eukaryota > Metazoa > Chordata > Testudines > Platysternidae > Platysternon > Platysternon megacephalum. The sequence goes on from QXTE01000275.1 coordinate 1,157,311, forward strand.
GAGAGATTCCAGAGGATTAGAGGAGGGCAAATCTAGTGCCCATCTATAAAAAGAGGGAATAAGGACAACCTGGGGAATTACAAACCATCAGCTTAACTTCAGTACCCAGAAAGATAATGGGACAAATAATCCAGCAATCAATTTGCAGACACTTAGAAGGTGATAAGTTACATTCAGCATGGATTTCTCAAGACCAAATCATGTCAAACCAACCTAAATGCTGTTTTTGACAGATAAACAAGCCTTGTGGATGGGGGGAAGCGGTAGATGTGGTATATCTTGACGTTAGTAAGGCTTTTGATACTGTCTCGCATGACCTTCTCATAAACAAACTAGGGAAATGCAACCTAGATACAGCTACTATAAAGTGGATGTAGAACTGGTTGGAAAACCGTTCCCAGAGAGTAGTTATTAGTGGTTCACAGTCAAGCTGGAAGGGCATAACGAGTGGGGTCCCACAGGGATCGGTTCTGGGTCAGGTTCTGTTCAGTATCTTCATCAATGATTTAGATCAGGGGTTCTCAAACTGGGGGTCGGGACCCCTCAGGGGGTCACAAGGTTATTAAATAGGGGGTTGCAAGCTGTCAACCTTCACCCCAAACCCCGCTTTGCCTCCAGCATTTATAATGGTGTTAAATAAATAATAAAGGGTTTTTAATGTATAAGGGGGGTCACACTCAGAGGCTTGCTATGTGAAAGGGGTCAGCAGTAAAAAAGTTTGAGAGCCACTGATTTAGATAATGGCATTGAGAGAACACTTACAAAGTTTGTGAACAATACCAAGATGGGAGCTTGCAAGTGCTCTGGAGGATAGGATTAAAATTCAAAACGATCTGGAGAAACTGGAGGAAGGGTCTGAAGTAAATAGGATGAAATTCAATAAGGACAAATGCAAAGTACTCCACTTAGGAAGGAACAATCAGTTGCGCACATACAAAATGGGAAATGACTGCCTAGGAAGGAGCACTGCGGAAAGGGATCTGGGGGTCATAGTGGACCACAAGCTAAATATGAGTCAACAGTGTAACGCTGTTGCAAAAAAAGTGAACATCATTCTGGGATGTATTAGTAGGAGTGCTGTAAGCAAGACGCAAGAAGTAATTCTTCTGCTCTACTCTGCGCTGATAAGGCCTCAGCTGGAGTATTGTGTCCAGTTCTGGGCACCACATTTCAGGAAGGATGTGGACAAATTGGAGAAAGTCCAGAGAAGAGCAACAAAAATGATTAAAGGTCTAGAAAATAATGACCTATGAGGGAAGATTGGAAGAATTGGGTTTGTTTAGACTGGAGAAGGGAAGACTGAGAGGGGACATGATAAAGTACATAAAAGGTTGTTACAAGGAGGAGGGAGAAAAATTGTTCTTGTTAACCTCTGCGGATAGGACAAGAAGCAATGGGCTTAAATTGCAGCAAGGGAGGTTTAGGTTGGACATTTGGAAAAGCTTCCTAACTGTCAGGGAGGTTAAGCACTGGAATAAATTGCCTAGGCAGGTTGTGGAATCTCCATCATTGGAGGTTTTTAAGAACAGGTTACACAAACACCTGTCAGGGATGGTCTAGTTATGTCATCCTGCCTTCAGTGCAGGGGACTGGACTAGATGCCCTGTTGAGGTCTCTTCCAGGCCCACACTTCTGTGATCCTATGCTCTGAGCTGGGGCACGTGAGTCAGCCCTGCTTTGGGCAGGGGGTGGTGGGCCAAACCAGTCAGCCCCATTCTGGGCAGCGGGTGTCAGGCAAGTGGGTTGGCCCTGCCGCAGGCCTGGGGCCATGTGGGGTACGCATGGTTGCAATGGCAGGAGGAAGACGGCCAAGAGTCTCGTTAACCCCTCTGACACTGGGAACTCAGCGCTTGTGCCAAGACTTTGCCGTTGTGATACATGCTGGGGTTTGGAGACCATCACTCCATGTTTCCATGAGTTGGGCTGGGTTCTGCTGCCCTCTTGCGCCTCCATCCATGACCCTCCCATGTCCGGATGGAGAGGCGCTTTCAGGCCGGGGAGCTCTGCCATTTTGCTCTGGGGCACTAATCTCTGGTCCCCCTCTTTCCCCCTCAGCCGCAGAGACCTGGACATTAACCGGCCCGGGACTGTCCCCAACGCGAAAACGCTTCGGTAAGTCGCACGCTGGTCCCAGTGGGGCTGAATTGCAACCGGGTGTTAAAGACCAAGCCCCTGACCACTCTCCTCCTCTTGGTGTTTCCAGCTGCCCCGTCATGCTGGTGGTGGGGGACAACGCGCCTGCCGAAGATGGGGTGGTGAGTAAAGGGTTAAACCCTGTGCTGCCTGCTAGGAGGGTCACTGGATGCCCAGACACAGACGGAGACACCCATCCCCAGCCTGCCACCAGCACACCACCTCCTCCTGGCAGGAGCGGCATTCCTAGGGCACTGGCGTGTCCTGCCCAGACCCCCAGCATCCTGTGCCACTTTCAGGCTGTTCCAATACACCAGCCTTCACGCTAGGGGGATTTAAACTGGCTCCCCAGACTAAGGCAGGACTCCAGATTCTCTCCCCCTGCTGCACCCCCGCTCTCTCTTCTCCACTGAGCGGTTTCTCATTCCCTCACTCCCTGAGAGTCGGTTTCTTCTCGAGCAGGTTGAAAAACAAAATTTGTTGACGTTTTGATTTTCTTTTTCCTTTGCTGTACGTCCCTTTCTTCTCCCTCTCTCTCAGCATCTCTCCCTTTCTCTTCTCCCCACTCTCCCGGTTTTTGGCAGAACAAATTCCCGTTTTCCACCGGGTTTCCCCCCCAGCACCCTTGCATGCCCCCATCCCTGCCACTGTCCCTTCTCTGCCCCCTGCTCTCTCCCCATTCCAGGCAGACACGGAGTAAGTCAGTCCTTCCCTACGGACACTGGGGGGCCGCTGCCCCGCCCCGCAGGGCACTTTCTGCAGGCAGAGCTGCTCTCTAAGTCCCAGCCTCTGCCTGCATCCCAGATTGACCCCGAGCCGAGCTCCGCCTGGCATGGATGCTGCAGCCACAGGGCGTTGTGTCTCGGAGAACCCAACTGCAAAGGCCAATGGAGGAATCCCTCAGCTACTTTCTGGTTCCCTGTGTCTTGCTTTCTTGCCCCAGGAAGGAGAATTAGCTCTGGGCGCACGGCGAGGGAGGCCGGTCTGGGACAGAGTCAGAGGGTGGGGCAGCCTTCGATTCATAGATTCCAAGGCCAGAGACCTTCCCCCACCTAATTCCCAGAGCAGATCTTTTAGAAAACCAGCCAATCTTGATTTAAAGTTGCCAGTGCTGGAGAATCCATCACGACCCCTGGTAAATAGTTCCAATGGTTAAAAACGTACGGCGAGGAGGTGTGGCGGGAGTCCCCGGCGCTCTGCTCTCTGACCTTCCTCAGCTCCGCTCTTCTCCTTGACAGGTGGAGTGTAACTCCAAACTGGATCCAATCAACACCACGTTCTTGAAGGTAATCTGGGTCCGTCAGCCATCTGCCCACTGCGGGCGGGGGCTGGCCATCAGCCGGGGCTGAGTGGTGCAGACTTCTCCCTCTGATTTCTGCCAGCGCCTCTTGGCCCGCCCTGCTATTCCTCTCCCGAATCCCCCCACAGCTCTGCCAACGCCCCTCAGTCCCGCCCTGGAGTCCCCTGCTACACCAGCCTGCCCCCATCCAGCTCTGCCAGTGCCCCTTAATCCTGCCCTGCAGTCCCCCCTGCTACACCAGCCCTGGGCCCCTCCCCAGCTCTGCCAACACCCCTCAGTCCCGCCCTACAGCTCCCCCCTCCCCCCGTTATGCCAAACCTCTCCTGCCCGCCCCTCCCCCGACAGCTCTGCTAGCTGGACTCAGGGAGCAGGACTTGCCAGCTGTCCCTCCGTGGACACGGCTGACCTCTCCCCGGAGTCCCCGTTGAGTCCCTGCGGCCTGTCCCCCGCACACAGATGACCGGGGCGTTCTAGCAGGGAAAGGTCTCTTTGGGCACCTTGTCCATCCCCCCGCCACTCCTGAGCACCCATGCCCACCTCGCTGGGTGCCCCCTGCGCAGCCAGCGGGGCTGAGGGTCCCTGCAGACGGCCCCGGCAGCCGCTGAAATGTCCATGCAGCGGGTGGGCTGGGGGCGGGGGGCTGGACTCTGAGCCCGGGTGCCGGTCGAGGTGTCCCTGGGGCCCTCCACTAACAGAGTTCTGTTTTCCCCTCCAGATGGCCGACTCTGGGGGGCTCCCGCAAGTCACACAGGTGAGTCCTCCAGCCCCCCGCCCCTTCTCCTCCCTCCCCCCCACCCCCCCGGTCCTCAGCCCCACACCACCCTGGCTCTGTGCCGCTCCTGGAGCAGCAGGCAGAGGTGTGTGGGAGGCTGGAGGGGACGGTGGGATCCCTGCCCAAGGGGCTCAGTGAGCTGCCCCCGCTGCTCTGCCCAGGCCCTGCGGAGGCCCCTGCTCTGCTCTGCTGCCATGGGGGCTTGGGGTGGCCCTGGCCCTGTCTAATAGTGGGGGAGGGGCATGTGCAGAATCCACCTGGCTGGCCAGAGACAAAGCTAAGCCCGGCCTGTGGGGAGGGGGCATCCCTGCTGCCCAGGAGAGGGGGAAATCCACCCCCAGCCTCCTCCTGGCCTGGGAAGGGGGGTTACCAGGGAGGGGCTGCCGGGGATGGGGTCTCTTGGCCTGGGTTTGGTGAGGGAGGGCTTCAGTCTGTGTCCCAGCAGCAGCCAGCGTCTCCTCCTGCCCTTTCAGCCTTGTTTTTCTTCTCTTCCCCTCCAACAGCCTGGAAAACTGACCGAAGCCTTTAAGTACTTCCTGCAAGGGATGGGTTACAGTAAGTGCAGGTGCCAGGTGTGTGTGGGTGTGAGTGTGGATATGCCTGGGGGGGAACGGGTGTGCGCAGGGTGGTGAGAATGTGCCCTACACATGAGGCTGTGTGTAAATGTTTGTGCATGTGTGTAGTTGTCTTTCCCACTGCACTGTGTGTGTAAGGGCACAGGTTGGGTGGATGGGGACATGCCTGCAGGGGCGTGCGGGGGGGTCCCATCTCTGTGTGTGTGCGACACTCAGCCTGGCATGGTGCCCGGAGCCCCCGGCACGCCAGCGCTTTGCCCCCACGGCACCGTGCTGACAGCACGGTTGTTCGATTAAGTTGCCCCCTGTCCTGCCTGCGTAGAGTCACTGCCCGTTGTGTGAGCGTGTGCCCTGGGCCGGAAGCCCCTGCCAGGCTCCTGGGCCGAGGGAACCCAGGAGGGGAGAACCGAGCTGGTTTTCGGCACTCGGGGTGCGTGTGGAAAGCACAGATCAGTGAGACAACATGGCTGCCTCCCCACGGGCTCTCTGGGCACCACGCTCAGTCCCTGCTCTTGGCAGATTAATTAGCGTTGCTCTGCTCTCCGGGCGGCAGGTAGCCCCTTGGAGGGAGGGAGGCAGAGACCCCTTGGCCCTTAAAAAGCCCGTCCCAGCCCAAGGGGCCTGGTCTCCCTGGGTGCTGAGCACCCACTGACTGGTGGGAGCTGCAGGCACCTCAGGATCCGGTCCCACAGCAAAGGGCATCAGAACTTCCTTGCGAAGCAGTGAACGTAGCGGGGAATGCGGGGAGGGGGCCATCCCAGGCCCAGCACTACCCTGCCTGCTGCCCAGCAGCCCCCTTGCCACCAACACCGCTGCCACCTTCGAGCAGGACAAAGGGGCCTGTACGCAGGGGAAGGGCAGGACCCGGCCTGGCACTGGCGGGTGTCAGAGCCAGCTGTGGTTCCATGTTGGGGGAATGGAGGGGGATGGGACTGAGCTGAGATTCCCCTGACCCCTCTGCTCTCTCAGGCCTTGGCCGCTCTGGGGTCTCCGGGGAGTGGCCAGGAACCAGCATCGCTTCATTCTGGCTGCCCCTAGCCGAGACCCGTGCGGTCCCTTGGATGGTTCTGGGAGACAGGCCGAGACGTGGGGGTGAGCGTTGTCCAGTCAGATTGCGACTTTCCTTGCCTTGTGCACATCACTGGGCTAGCCCCCAGGAGAGAGTGAGCGTGTGTGAGTACAGATAGGGGTGTAGTTGGGGGGGGTGTATAGATGGGGGATGGGTGTGTATGTGGGGAGGTGTGTGGGGGGGTGTTTAGACAGGGGGTCTGGGGGTGTAGACAGGGTGTGCGTGTCTGTGTAAACAGGGTGTGTGTGGGGGGGTTGTAGACGGGGTGTGTGTGTGTGTGGACGGGGTGTGGTGTGTGTGCGTAGAGATAGGGCGTGTGTGTGTGTGTGTGTAGCTGGGGTGTGTAGATGCGTAGAGATGGTGTGTGTGTGTGTAATCCTTCCTGCCATCTGTCTCTCTCCCTCCCGCTCTCTCCATGTTGTGGTTGCCGTCCCAGTTGTTTGGTTTTTGGGGCAGATCGAATGCTGACGCTCTCTTTCTCTCCCAACGTCTCTTGTCTCCCCCTCCCCCCCACTCTCTGTCTCTCCCTTAGTTGCGTACTTGAAGGATCGGAGGCTGAGTGGAGGAGCAGGTACCCCCGTCACTGCTGCTCACCCTCCTCCCCATCCGCTGCATGCGCCCCCATCCCCCAACTCCATGTGCATCGCTGCGGGGGGGGCTGTGCTCCCGTGCCCGCCCTCCCGTCCCGCCCTCTCCAGGAGAGGAGCGGTGGCAGAAAGAGCTGCAGAGGCTTCCCAGAGTGGAAAAGTCTCAGGCAAGCTGTGGAAGAGGCCAGGCCGGGGATGGGGACGGGACTAGGCTGTGGGGGTGGGGGGAATAGCTGCTTGGGGCAGGCAGGGTGGGGAGCACCCTCCCTGCTTGGAATCCGACCCCTTGGGATCTCTACCCGCAGCTGGGAATAGGCATTAAGGGGCACCTGTTCATGGCAGCATCCTCCACTCCTGCTGCTGGCAGTGGTTGGTGCCGCTGGGTGCTCCGTTCGCCAGCGCTAGTGGCCAGCTGTGGATTTTGCTTGTGCGTGTTGGGGGTAAGGGTGGGAGCACGGCTGGGAAGCTCAGGGCTGCTCCATGTTTCCCCAGCTGGGTACAGGCTGCTGCCCCCACCTAGATTGGAGAAGCAGCCTGGGAGGTGGGCTGGCTTGAGGGGTCCCAGGGCTACTGCCCCTCGCTTCCAAGAGCCCCTTGTTTGCCTACCTGACACCCACCCTGAGCTGCTTGCAAAGGCTGGAGAGGTGTTAGTGGGCAGGGGAGGGGATGATTCCTGTGGCCTGGGACCATTCCTGTGCCACTGCTCCATCCCCTCCCAGGGAGGCAGGAGAAGGCTGCTTAACCTGGGACCCCAAACCAGGGAGGAGACCCCTTGGCTGCTCTAAAGGCCAGGACTGGAGCAGCGAATCAGTTCTCTGATGATCTCCTCCCCTGGCTCTGCTGCACTGAATTGGGTCTTTTGCCTCCTGGCTGCTCTGCGGCCCAGGACACCGGCTCAGCTGCAGCAGGAGATCCTGGCGAACATGCCTCCTATTTCAGGGAAGATTTAGGGATGTCCTGTCCTGGTAAAGTGCATTCAGAGCCCACCTGATGGTGCGCTGGGGACTGTGGAAACACCACCATGAGAAGAATTAGCTGCTTTTCTTGGCCGCACAGGTAGGATCTTTCCAAACCTGATGCAGATGGGACTCTCAGAACAGCATCACGGCATAAGAGTGTCTGCCGGATGTTGGGGGAGTGGTGGGCTTACAGCTTTCCCCCGTGGGGTTGTGACTCTGAAATCCAGCAGTGGGCTAGTGCATGGGAGCCAGAGAGAGAGACCAGCCTGCTTTCATAGCCCCCCGGATGTAGACATGGCACAGGTGGGCTAATGTGGCTTCCATCCCACTTTGGCTCTTACTCCCACATCCATGGGAAATAAGCCGCATTCACAAAATGTAGCTGGACTAGTTCATTGCTGCGAGGGTGTCTCCTTCCTGACATCTGCTCTGGGGGGAGTTCTAGTAGCAGGATGGGGACAGGAAGGATCCCATTTCCCATGTCCATTTAGCACAGAACGGTCTCCCCTATTATACCCTCTCTGTAGAGAAATGAACAGGAGGACTTGTGGCACCTTAGAGACTAACACATTTATTTGAGCATCTCTGTAGAGAGTAGCTCAAAGTCAGTGTTCTCCTCCCCCAGTGCCAGGCAGAACCCCCAGGGTCCCCATTGTGGATAATACGCCCTATAGGGCAAAAGGGCACCGCACAGTGATTGAAAAGCTGGGTGGGGCAGTGCAGAGGGCTGAGACCTCATTGCCCCTGCATTTAAGGCACAAGACAAGTCACCACCCCTTGTGCATTGCACTAGGAGGGGTACGTTTCACCGAAGCCCCAATCATGGTGAGTGCACGGTGGCATGCCGACGTTCTTGTGCGTGGGGATTTTCACGGCCATATCAGAGGCTCTGTGCGCACAGACCGGCTAGCGTACCAGTTGGGTGTTAAGGCCCAGATCCTCACTCTTTAGAACACCTGACTGCCCAAAGGGGCAAAATATCACGTGTTAAAACCTCTCATGCAAACTCCTACTGCAGCCCCTCTAATAGTCTGTTCCCACACAGTCCAGAGTGCTCAGCTCCAAAGGTATCTGGGCTTAGCAGCAGGAGTCCTGTCCCCCCCAACTCCATCCCAGTGACAGATGGATTCATGGACCCCCGCTGCCCTCCATCATAGGCCGGTAGCAGCTCATCTCTTGTAACACCGCATGCTTCAAGCTTGAGCCGTTGGAAGCTGGCACCTCAGTATGCAGAGGCTGAGAGAATGGCGCTTCACTCGGTGGGATGGAGAGCCCGTCCCTTCAGCAGTGTCGGCTTTGCTTGTGTCTCGTGTCTGCTTGAGTCCTCCTTGCAGGCCCCGGGTGAAATCCCTAATCAGCTTTTTCTCCCTCTGTCCCCATCCCCCCCCAGTGCCCTCGGCCAGCATGACCCGGCTGGCCCGCTCCCGCACTGCCTCCCTCACCAGCGCCAGCTCAGTGGATGGTAGCCGCCCCCGGGCCTGCACCCACTCGGAAAGCAGCGAGGCCATGGGGCAGATCAACCACACCATGGAGGTATCGTGCTGAGGTTTTTGGTCCCTCCGCCGTCTCCGCCTCCTCCTCTTCCTCCTCCGCCGGAGACATTTAGCATCGTTCTGCATCGAGTCACCATCCAAACGGCCATCCTGTTCGGCTTCCAACAGTTACCGTGTTGGGGTTTCATTTTCTTTCTCGTCGGGGGTTTTTTCCTTTTTCCTTTTAATATTACATAAAAAAGGGGAGAGGGGAAGCACCATTGTAAGACCGACAGTTCAATCCACCTCTAGCTATAGCTGCGACTTTGAATTAGTGACGTTATCCTGTTGTCAGTCAAGCAGTAACAACTCTCTCCAGTGGTCAGGTCCGTAGGGTTCTTCCGTGCAGTTGGTCGGGGGAGTCTCCTGAGACCAGCCCTTGGCAGAGGCAATTGGTGTTGGCTCCGCCTAGCCACTTACGTAGCTTGTTAGCCAAAGGCTTGGTTTCCTAAGGTCACCGGGGGAAGTGTCAGCGAATTGGCCAGCGGCAGGAAAGCTCAAGCAAGCACGTAATCCCGTACGTGTCCATAGTCACCAAAAGGCTCATCACAATTCTTTCCCATGAGGTTCATAACAATCTGGGTTTGTTTGTTTAAATAAACTGCTAAGAGTTAAATGTAGCATGGCCCCCCTTCCAGTGATCACCACCCTTTTTTTTTTCTCCGATTGACCTGCCCCTGGGAGAATTGAACCTAGGATCCCAAGAGCTAAAAGCATGAGTCCCTACCACTTAAGCTAAAAAGACCACCTCAATTAGCCATAGTACACTCTTAAACTGCTATAAATGGTTTGGCCACTAGAGGGGGACAAAGACCCACACAGCGTTTACATGGGTTAAACACTCCATGTTGTTGAGTGTCACTGGGTAGCGGTACCCAGGGAGGGGTCCATGCATCATTGGGTTAATGTGGGAGATGGGGAGGAAGAAACAAAAAGGGCTTGAGAAATCCTGGTTTTAAAATGTCGCTGCCCACTGGGATTTAATCCTGGTCATGCTGAAAACTAAGCATTTGCCTAGCCATGGAAAGAGCAATACGAAAGGTAGCTGCTCTGCAGAATGGCTCCCTGGGACCTTCCTTCCTAGCCCTCTGGCCTGTCCATCCAAAACAGGAAGTAGAATTGTTTTAAGGCAGGAAGTGATGTCATGAGGACTGGGCATTAGCCCCTCCCCTACAAGACACCAACACCCAAATGCTGCTGGGGTGAGATCTGTAAAAACATATAATAAAAATTACCTACACTCAATGAGACCTAGCGATCTCTGCCCTTTCTGGTTCCGATAAAGCGCGCAAGTCACAAGATCTTAAATTTGCCCCGGACGCATTTAGAAACAATGAATAGTCGCGCATGAGCCAGTGCTATAAACTGAGCTCCCAGGTGCTCCATGGCAGTACGGAGCTCAGGGGTGCCCGTGCGTGCGTTTGTGACTCGTGCACACACACGTCCCCTTTACAATTATTTTTTGCAAGAAGGACAATCAACGACAGTAACCAAAAACAGACTCAACTCCTCAGCAGTCTCTGCGCCTCCCCCGCCCTCCCATACCGAGCCAAGGTTCACAAGGGAAAAGCTCCTTCCCGGCTCCCGGCAGTGCTGCCAGGAGCAGGATGTTGGGGCTAGAGAATGGAGGACACTTACGCAGGGGCAGGTGGCGGCGATTTCCAGGACAGGGCTGCTGGCTCTGCAGGTTCTTTCTCCCTCCCTTAATGTGAGGCCTGTTCTTGCTCTCCAGAAAGGCTGTTAGAAGCAAATGCTCCAGGAACCTATAGGAAGGGTCCAAAGGCTCATGGGGCAGCTGCTCTTGTTCTGTTGCTGCTTTGGGCTCTGTTGGTGGACAATTGTCGTATTTACAGGCCATGTGCTGGGGATAGCCCGCCCAAGGGACAAATGCAGGCCTTAATTTGTGCCAGAGCTCGCCAGGGCTGATTCCCGGCAGTTCTGGGCTTGCCACGTCCGTTATGAAAGTAAAAACATGGCTTGAGCCCTGGTCCCTCTTTCATCACAAATTAAGCACTGGACAAAAGCATCGTCTGGGGGGGTTTGCACAGCACCTACCACAACTGGGCTAAGTTCTAGCGAATGGGTGATGCATCTTTACGTGATTGGGCCATGACTTCGTTGGGTGTCGTGTGCATACCACAAGCAGGCGGCATGGACTCCAGAAATGTGTCTCTCCTGCGTGTCCTTTACTAGCTGAATGAAGTCAGTAATTTGTCCCAGCTCGTTCTGTTTACTGTTAGTCTAGGTGAGTTGGGCTTTGAACTTGGCATCCTCTGCCCACTGCTAGGCAGGTGTGAGGCCTGGTTTCTTGGCTTTGTGCCAGTGTTGCTGTGGTTGGCACAGTGGACTCAGGGCAAGTGGGTACCAGCTTTCCCGGGGATATTTGAGTCTGCTTCAGTCAGTATTTTGCTCCCCAGATTCTGGTGGGAATCCCCCAGAGCCAACACCTCTCCCCGCACGCCCTATTCTCATTGTGTCGGACTCATTTGTCGCTTGGCGTTCCATGCTGAGTGGCTGTCCAGGGCTTGGTTCTTCCTCAGTGTTGTGGCTCGATCCAGTCCGAGTCGGTGAGGTTCCTACATGTCTGTGATCCGTCCCGAGGAGCTGGGGCTGAGTGTGGGTTGGGTCTGGTGCACAGGATGTGAATGCAAATTGCATTGTAACAAAGCCAGGTCTCTGTGCTGTATGGCTGCTCAGAATGTCATGGTGACAGCGGGGAACTGAACACAGATCCTCTTGTTCCAAAAGCCCAGCCCTACCCACTCGAGCTAAAGGAGAATCTCCTGTGAGCTGTTAGCAGTACAGGGCCCATGACATGCAGCTGAGCATTTTTGAGTCCATCCGGTAAATGGCTTGTTAGTTCCAGGGTTTGTTCCAGGGTTTACGAGTTGGTGTGTTGGGAGTGGAAATTTCCCTAGTCTCGCCTGTCAGTGGGATTCCCTTGGTTGTCAGCGCCTTGTATGCAGAGGGTGAGGAGTGCTTGGGAGGGCGTCTGGGGTCAGGGGAGCTACGTTGTCATGTACTTTGTATGTAAGGGCTGCCTAAACTTCATGTTAGCCCCGCAGGGTCACCTGGCTGTGGGGCTCTGCCCCCAAAACGCCATCCCGGCGTGCATGGCTCTAGAACAGTTCCTTTTGTACCAGTCCTGGGGGGCAGGGAGAGAAACAAGAGCTGACCTTACACATTCCCGGGATCAGCCGCCGTCTTCTTCCACCATGTCCCAGGCAAAAGTGAGTCGCCAAGGGAGGCCACAAACCAGTGGGCCAGGCGTGAGCCACGCCCGCATGGGAGTGCCATATTTTCTATGTCAGGATGAGAACCCTCCCCTTCCTGTTGCATTGCCACTGGGCCAGAGGAGGGGGGAAATGGACCATAAGATGAAGTCCAAGGGACTACAGAAGCCCATGAGGAACACATCCAGTGGCATTGTGTGCCATTTCAGCCAGTGAATGCCAGCTCACTGCACTGGGAGGCTGCAGAGCCAGTTAATAAGGTCCTGAGCATTCACCATCTCAGATGCTGGGTCTCCAGTCCCTTTGACCCACCCAACTTCCATTCTGGTCCTTTGTGACCACACAGCCCCTACAGGGCGCCTCAGCTGCCTGCCTTGCCACACTAGGAGCTGGAGGGAGCAGATCCGAAGCTGATCATACTAGCAGCAAGAAGAAATTCTATTAGAGATTAAAAGGGAGACAGCATTAAACATCCCGTGGTGTTCCAGACACACTGTCTCTTTCACGCATATGCTAGCTAGGAGAGTGTGCGTCTCTGGATAAATACAGAACACACACGCCACACACACACATAGTGCATTTAAATGGTATGACATCACCACAAGCATTCTAGAAACTCTCTGTTGTGTATTAGTTTGTCCCAGACTCTGTTTTTCCGTGTGCTTCCTTCTGAACATTAAATGTGAATGTTTGAAAGCTAGTAGGAATTCTTTTTACTGTAGATACTGCTGCAATTTTTCTTGGTTTTTTTTTAGCGTGTCCTTTCAGATAATATATATATAAATACCTATACATAATATATATATTGGATCCCCCCCCCCCTTTCTTTCGTTCTTGTAGCAACTGGTAACAAATGTGTGGTTTTAACATTTAAGGTGTTCTGGCTGTAATTTTGTTCTGGGTTTGTTTTTGAGTTTTTTCTTTTTTCCTGGTTAAGGTGAAATTTACTGAATTTCAGACTTCTGTATGAGGTGAATCCTTATATTTTTGTGCATTAAGATGGTTGATGCTCAGAAAGTTGCATTGATGCCATGGTATTTACAGATGACTACAAAAATGTAAAATGGAACAAAAAATGGTTGATGTAGAAAGGATTACTGTGTCGAAAACTAATAAAGACATTAAGAAGAACCTAGCAGACTCTCCTGCTCTTGTATCTATCAACGTTATGTGTATCTTTGTGTGTGTGGCGGGTGGGGGGTACTAACCTTCTCCCAGGGACCAAAATGCGGGGTGGGGGGGGGGTGATTACTGCAGGGCAGGTAAACAACTCTGGAGAAGTATCTAGACTGGTCAGACTGGGTTCAAGAGGCCCAAGAGACAAAGAAAGAGCTTGTGGTACTTCTCTAAAATCTGGCTTAATCCTGGTTCCACGGAAATCAATGGCACTGAATTCCCAGCAGCAGACTCCAGCCCTTCGCAAGCATGTTGGGTTGGGAAGCGAAAGGGGAAAAATGCATCATGTTCCTGCAGGGCCAGCTTTACAAAGTGCGGGGCCCGATTCGTGGGGGCGGGGCTTGTACTCACCGGGTGGGCGGGGCTCGAGTCTTCGGCAGAGCTCCAGCCGGGGGAGCGGGGCCGCGGGGCTTGCCGTGCCGGAGCTGGAGCTCTGGCCGGGGGAGCGGGGCCCGATTCCGGGGAATCGGGCGAATCGGCCTAAAGCCGGCCCTGTCCTGTGTATCTCTAAAACCAAACTGGCAATGAGTTTCGCTAGGGGCCTTTCAGAACAAACAGGAAACCTTGTTCTCTTCTGTCTGCCCTGGAGTTTCCCCGCAGGGAGCTGGGGGGGTCCCTTCAGAGAGCTTTGGGGAGTGGTCTAATCATCAACTTCCCTCTAAAAGGGCTTGATCAGAATAAGGCTCCTATTTTAGCAACATGTATGCTATAAAGGGGGGCAGGGTCATAAGGGATCGAATGGGATTGGGAACCTTGTCCTCAGTAGCCTTATTGTACCCTTATGTGATGGGGTGTGTGGCTCTTCCAGCTCCCGTGTCCGATTGAAAGGCCAGGGCCGAGACAAGTAGGACACTTCTCAGGTATGTATATTCCTTACGGATGGCCCGGGAGCTATTTTCTCCTACTGTCACTAGAAGCCTGAGTTAGTGTCTGACATTTGGCCTTCTGTAGTAGGTCGCAGGCCCCGCTGACACCTCCAAAGGCAGGTGGGACGGTAGAGGAAGGGTGGGCCAGTGGTTAGGGTGCCACACTAGGATTTTGCAGTTCTCTTCTCCACAGGCTTCCTCAAAACCCTGATCAGCTCCCATCTAACCCTACAGGTGCCTACGTTTCTGCCAGCGGGCATACACAATGCCACCTCACTCCTGCCATGCTCTGGTAGGAGTCACACACTAGGCATTCCCCTGCCGGGCCGACCCTGTACGCATTCACAGAGGCTCCCTTTAAATCCATTCATGACACCAACAGCCCAGCCCACTTCCTTTGCCTACATGTTTGAAGCTAAGCAAGCCAGCAGTAGCATCCACTGAGCTACAAATCAGTGCATCTGACAACGCTTCCTACAAGGGAAAAGAAATGACATGGGTTTTGTGGCTTTACAGTGTCAGGGCGGAAGTGACTACAGCATGGGGCCACAACCCCAGGAAGTTGGGGCCACAACCCCAGGAAGGCGGCTGGGCTGCTCTCATAACCACCCACTCTGAGAACGGCTTTAGCTCACTTCACCCACTTCTTACTGCAAACAGCAGCAGCAAAGGGTTTGAATTTTAATTCAACTGGAAACTTCTGAAACCAGAACACTGAGGCCAAGTGTTTCCAATGGGACCAGGGGCTGGACTGCCTTGAACACCTGCCCTCTGGAAAACAGGCTCCTTTGGGGCATGTCTTCTCCCCAATCACTGGTCCCTTTGGAAAATCTCGCCTGGTGTGTTTACAACCCCCCGCCCCTTGCTGCATTCCCAAAGCACTGTGCGCCCTTTGTTTTGGGAGAGCCTCCCATGGGAGCCCCACGGCCTGGATCCCACAGACCCCAGCACTGGAAGGGTTTGTCCCGCTGGAATGACCCCGCTCCCCAGGGCCTGGGGCTGCCTCTGTCCCCCCCCGGGAGGCTGCACTTTACTGATGGGGGGTGAGCCTGGCCCCAGCCACCCCTTGCCACGCAGCCAGCCCCCTGCTGGGTCGATGGGCAGCCCCGCCCTCTCGCCCCCATGCAGCCCCTAGGGCGGGGTGGGGGGGGGGCGGAGACCTCCAGCTGTAGGCCCATCTCGGCCCCCGTACGCGAAGGGGGCGTGGCCTGCCCCAGCCCGGAAGGCGGCCCCGGGTGCTGGGGAACCACGTGGAAGCGGCGACCGCCGCCTGTTTTCTGCGCTGCGGACGCGGCTCTGTCCCACCCCCGAGGCCGGGCATGGCGACGGCGGCGAAGAGGCCCAAGGTAGCGGGCCGGGGAGCGGGCGGCGGGCGGACACGCCTCTGGGGGCTCCGGCCCCCCACCATGGGCGGCTCCAGCACTGGGGGGGCCGGACACCCCCCCCGAGAGATGCCGGGGACTCCTGCTGAAGGAAAAGCCCCGGGGGCGGTCCGGTCCCGGTTCCCCAGGTAGCGGTGAAAGGGGCAGGTGCCTGCCCCACATGCTCCTCCCAGGGCTCGGCTCGGGCTGGGGCCACTGCCGGAGTGAGCGAGACGCGTTTACACAGGAGTGAGGAAGAAGCGGATCTCCCAGGCTCGGCTGGGCAGGGCCGAGGAGGGAGCGGTGGACTCAGCTGCAGCCTGTGGGCTGGTGTGAGCCTGGCTGGGGAAATACCCCCCCCCCTCCCCCCCGGGTAGCTGAATCCATCTCTATCAGAAACGGGTTCTGACTTGGGTAGGGGCCTTGACTCTTCATCTTGATATTGACACTTACTAGCCCAACAGCTGGTCAGGGCTAGGGGTGAGAGCGAAGAGTCAGCCCCTGTCTTTATTAACTTAAAATCTACTTCAATTAAAAAAATATTCAAGTGGGTTAAAGTCTGAATCTAAGATCTTAGATGGGTGGTGGGGAGTGAGGTGACAAAGTTTGCAGATGCTACTAAATTACTCAAGATAGTTAAGTCCAAAGCAGACTGGGAAGAGATACAAAGGGATCTCGCAGAACTGGGTGACGGGGCAAGGAAATGGCAGATATAATTCAGTGTTGATAAATGCAAAGTGATGCACATTGGGAAACATAATCCCAGCTATACATATACAATGATGGGGTCTGAATTAGCTGTTACCACTCAAGAAAGATCTTGGAGTCACTGTGGCTAGTTCTCTGAAAACATCTGCTCAGTGTGCCGTGGCAGTGAAAAAAGCAAACAATGTTAGGAACCGCTAGGAAAAGGATTGATTATAAGACAGAAAATATAATGCCTCTATATAAATCCATGGTGTGCCCACATCTTGAATACTGTGCACAGTTCTGGTTGCCCCATCTCAAAAAAGAGAGATTTGAATTGGAAAAGGCACAGAGAAGGGCAACAAAAATGATGAGGGGTGTGGAACGGCTTATGAGGAGAGATTATAAAGGCTGGGACTGTTCAGCTTGGAAAAGATAATTCAGGGGGAATATGATGGATGTCTATAAAATCATGACTGGTGTGGAGAAAATACATAAGGAAGTGTTATTTACCCCTTCTTATAACACAAGAGCTAGGGGTCACCCAATTAAATTATTAGGCAGCAGGTTTAAAACAAACAAAAGGAAGTATTTCTTCACACAACGCACAGTCAACCTGTGGGACTTGTTGGCAGAGGATGGTGTGAAGGCCAAAGGTATAACTGGGTTCAAAAAAGAATTAGATAAGTTCACGGAGGACAGGTCCAGCAATGGCTATTGGCCAAGATCAGGGTTTCTCAAACAGGGGTCGCTGCTTGTGTAGGGAGTGCCCCTGGCTGGCCGGGCCTGTTTGTTTACCTGCCGCGTCTGCAGGTCCGGCCGATCGCGGCTCCCACTGGCTGCGGTTCGCCGCTCCGGGCCAATGGGAGCCGCGGGAAGCGGCGGCCAGTATGTCCCTCGGCCCGCGCCGTTTCCAGCAGCTCCCATTGGCCCGGAGCAGCGATCCGCGGCCAGTGGGAGCCGTGATTAGCCGGACCTGCGGACGGGGCAGGTAAACCAGCCCGGCCCGCCCGGGGCTTTCCCTACACAAGTGGTGACCCCTTTTTGAGAAACCCTGGCCAAGATGATCAGAGACACAACCCCGTGTTAGAATCATAGAATATCAGGGCTGGAAGGGACCTCAGGAGGTCATCTAGTCCAACCCCCTGCTCAAAGCAGGACCTAATCCCAACTAAATCATCCCAGCCAGGGCTTTGTCAAGCCTGACCTTAAAAACCTCTAAGGATGGAGGAGATTCCAACACCTCCCTAGGTAACCCATTCCAGTGCTTCACCACCCTCCTAGTGAAATAGTGTTTCCTAATATCCAACCTAGACCTCCCCCACTGCAACTTGAGACCATTACTCCTTGTTCTGTCATCTGCCACCACTGAGAACAGCCGAGCTCCATCTTCTTTGGAACCCCCGCACAGGTAGTTGAAGGCTGCTATCAAATCCCCCCTCATTCTTCTCTTCTGCAGCTTAAACAATCCGAGTTCCCTCAGCCTCTCCTCATAAGTCATGTGGTCCAGCCCCCTAATCATTTTTGTTGCCCTCCGCTGGACTCTTTCAAATTTTTCCACATCCTTCTTGTAGTGTGGGGCCCAAAACTGGACACAGTGCTCCAGATGAGACCTCACCAATGTTGAATAGAGGGGAATGATCACGTCCCTCAATCTGCTGGCAATGCTCCTACTTATACAGCCCAAAATGCCCTTAGCCTTCTTGGCAACAAGGGCACACTGTCGACTCATATCCAGCTTCTCGTCCACTGTAACCCCTAGGTCCTTTTCTGCAGAACTGCTGCCTAGCCACTTGGTCCCTAGTCTGTAGCAGTGCATGGGATTCTTCCATCCTAAGTGCAGGACTCTGCACTTGTCCTTGTTGAACCTCATCAGATTTCTTTTGGCCCAATCCTCTAATTTGTCTAGGTCCCTCTGTATCCCATCCCTACCCTCCAGCGTATCTACTACTCCTCCCCGTTTAGTGTTCTGGGTGTACCTAACCCTTTGTTTGCCAGAAGCTTGGAATGGGAGACTGGGGATGGATCACTCAATAATTGCCCTGTTCTGTTCATTCCCTCGGAAGCGCCTGGCATTGGCCACTGTCGGCAGACAGGATACTGGGCTAGCTGGTCCATTGGTCTGACCCAGTATGGCCGGTCTTATGAAGATTAAAATCTGAAAATGAAATCAGACCGACCTTGCTCACATTAGCAACAAATATGTAGGAATAATGAGTCAGAAAAACACCTGAACAAAGCAACTTGACTCTAGAGGGAGCGAATACAGGTTTTCGGTGGAATCTTTTCATTGGAGCTAGTCAAACGGTTTTAAATAATTTTCACTAGGAAAGTAGCTCCCTTTAATTAGCAGCTTAGTCACGAACCAGCCCTGATTTCTGCAAATCTGTTTGTCTAATGCTTGTTACGGAATTTTTACCCTATGGGTTGTTTGCAGACCGCCCACTTTGACCATTGGCTGTTTTGTGTTGTATGAATGGCCGTGCAGCCTTGTTTCTGCTCCCTCATTGGGTAAGTGACACTTTGAGCTTGTCTACACTACCGCTTACGGCGATGTAACTTACGTCGCTCAGGGGTGTGGAATGCAAGTTACATTGACTTAAGCGGTAGTGTAGACAGGCCCTTTGTAACACTCTTCTAGAATGAACTTTTGGACCGGAATGATCACCCTGCAATTTGAAACATTTAGGATTAGCGAAAGATTAGACACCTGCACGGGCTAGCCAAGTGATTGTGAATGACAATAATGGCCCCACAAATCCTTGCAAATGGAGCTCTGTGTTCTGATCGGGGGGGGGAGGGGGGAGAGAAATCCCAGATTGTTGTGTTTTCCCTGCTACTTGGCTCACTTTTTCATTAACAATCCAGTTTCAAATGCTAACTTTCAATGATACTTTGGTGATTTTTGCCATTTTCCTCTAATGTAAGCTTAGAACATAAGAACGGCCATACTGGGTCAGACCAAAGGTCCATCCAGCCCAGTATCCTGTCTACCGACAGTGGCCAATGCCAGGAGCCCCAGAGGGAGAGAACCTTACAGGTAATGATCAAGTGATCTCTCTCCCGCCATCCATCTCCACCCTCTGACAAACAGAGGCTAGGGACACCATTCCTTACCCATCCTGGCTAATAGCCATTAATGGACTTAACCTCCATGGTCTGGCTGGCTTGGTCTGACCAGGCAGACAATTCAACCAACAGTACATGGGAGGGAGATGGGTTTTTATTCCCTTTGGGGCCCAGACTCACCAGTGGTGGGGGGAGCTGCCATGTCAGGTAAGGGTAACAGTAACTATTACAGTCTGGAAGAATGCTAGGCCCTGTTGAATCTAAGAGCAATAGCAAATAATCTTCTGCCTGTGCATGTGCCACAGAACGGAAGACCTACCCGAAGAACTGAGTAAACCTGTTGTAAATGTTTCTGAGATCTTTTACCGTCCAGTTCAAATCTTCTGGTCACAGCAGAGAACAGTCGTCTTCTGTCATTCTTCCTTTCTTTGCTGCACCAAGGGCCTATGTTGGGAGAGAGAAGCATGACTGGCCTGTCTTCTGATGATGATCCCGCATACATAAATATCCCCTTTCATCCCAAAGCACTTCACTTACCGCAGGAACGCGGCCATCTCTGCCCAGAAACACAACCAATGTGTAACCGTGCACAGCAGCCGTTTAAGACAGGAAGTGAAGGAACTAGGGTATCCAATTGAAGCTATAGGGATAGCTAGTAATAATACTCTGTCCGTCCATAGACTTCAGAGCAGTTTACAAAGATGGGTAGGCAGCCGCCTCACCCTGTTTGAGATGGAGAAACTGAGGCCCAGGCGAAATGAAATGATTTGCCCAATGCCAGACTGAGCCTGGCTTTGCTGGAAATAGAACCCAGGTCTCCTAACGTCTGATCTGTTGTTTCCATCCTAGCGCTTCCCCTTGTGGTGTAATTTACCCAAGCTGGAACTCCGCGAGGGCTCCAGGGTTACCCTCCGTCCTCTGCCATGAGATCTCTCTAGTGCCTGAGCTGTCCTTGTTCCCGAAGCTTGACCCCTATTTCTGTTAGCAGGTGGCTGCGGGGGGCAGCCCTGCCGAGGACGCCCTTTCTGGCTTCCTGGATTGGTGTGAGAAGGTCGGGTTGGAGCTCAGCCCAAAGGTAGGAGGATCCGGAGGATGGAAACCGGGTATCGAGTGACCCTCACCCAGGTGTGAGTCCCAGTGTTCAGAGGTCTCGGGCTGAGTGTGGCATATGGGTATCTGCAACCCGTCGGGCTGATAGGGCAAGGCTGGCTTTCCAAGGGCAGGGTGATCACTCATCCGTGGAAGTTCTCGGGGGAGGGGTTGGAGTGGTGGGCAGGGAAGCAGCGAGGCTGAGTGCGAGGGCTTACGAGGTGGTGATTTCCCGTTACTGCTCACGTGCACTAGTGCAAGGGTGCAGCCGTCGGGCTGGCTATAGGTTTGTTATTTAAAAACCAACCTCCTGTTTACATTGGCAGGAAATCCCTCGGCCACGTGAGGGATGAGTCTAACGGTCTGGGCTTCCATGGATGCTGCTTGGATTTATTCTCCTGACCTCTTGGCTTCATTTCCCTTGCAACCCTTCATGGCTGTCCCATCAGAGGCAGGTTTTCACTGGGGTCCCCACAGGCCCTGACAGGCACCTCTCTCCTAGGTCTACGTGAGCAAAGAGGGCACGGTGTCAGACTACGGCCTGTTGGCCAGAGAGGACCTCCAGATCGGAGAAGTCCTCTTCACCATTCCAAGAGCCGCGCTCCTGTCCCAGCACACCACCTCCATCCAGGCCCTCTTGGAGAAAGGTACGAGAGCAGGGCACGGGGCGTAGAGCTAAGGACTGACTTCAACTGGCTGCAACGCTGGAACAAAGTTCTTGAAAGTCGGGAGTTTTTCTAACCTGGTTCTCTTTGATTCTCCTGATTTCTCCTGCTCCCTTGGCTGCTCTGTCACCATGTTGGCCCCCGTTCTCTCTTCCAGCCGAGGCAGGAAAAGGGAGATCGGATAAAACGTTATGGTCGTGCCTTCTGGGGGTAGGCCAGTGATTAATGTGCAGGAGTCTGGAGAATTTCAGGGGCAGCAAATGGGACCTGTGTCAATGGCCAACGTGCTCTCGTCTGCTTCAGGCAGCCTGTAGCCTGGGGGAATCTCATGGGGAGGGGGAGTTGTCTGAGCGAGAGCTGGAGAGGGCAGTGGTTTGCGGAGCTTCTAACGAACAAGTGGGGTAAGGGATTGTTGGTGGAAGATCCACCCCCACCCTCCTGTCTCCCCGCCATCCTGGGAGTAGCAAGTCTGGAGTCCCCAACTCAACCCCACCCCTTCTGCCGGGGAGCCTGGAGCAGTGCAGTGATTTTGGTCCTTAACAGCCAAGGGCACTGGCTCTCCGGTGAAGGAATAACAGGACCTGGGATCTCAGCATGTTCCTCCCCTCCTCTCTTTCCTGTCTCCTCTGTGTTTGGCTCCCTAGACCAAGCATCCCTGGACAGTCAGTCTGGCTGGGTGCCTCTCCTTCTCTCTTTGCTGCATGAATACACGGCCAGCAACTCCCAGTGGCGTCCCTACTTCTCGCTCTGGCCTGACTTCAGCAGCCTGGATCACCCCATGTTCTGGTAAGATTATACCACACGCTAGCGTCAGGCTGCAGAAATCCAGCCGCCTGCACGAGACTCGGTCCTGGGCATCGGGTCCCTCCTGCCACTGGGGCGCTGGCTCTTGGGAGTCGGTGTGCTCCCAGGGAATCAGCACTGGTCTGGCCTCGGTTCTGTTCCTGGCTATGGGCCTCCTGCCCTCTTTGGCTGTTTCCCCAAGGGTCAGCAGCACTGGGGCTAGGTATGGATGTAGCTTGGTTCTGTTAGATACGTTAGCAGCCTAGGTGGCTGCCCATCCTAAATGCTAGCCAGGGTTTATGGTGGGTTGAACTTGGGGCCTGGGCTAACTAGATGCAGACAGCAGTGGAGTGGGAGGCCATTGAGGATCCAGGAGACTTGACTCAAGGGTAACTATATTCATTCAATCCCTTCCTGGGTGGGGATAATCTCTGCCATGCCTGCCCCTTGATACAGGCCTGAAGAAGAGAGGGTGAGGCTCCTACAAGGCACTGGCATCCTTGAAGCGGTGGACAAAGACCTGGCCAACATCCAGCTGGAGTACACCTCCATCATCCTGCCCTTCATGGAGTCCCACCTGGACCTCTTTGACCCCAAGCTGCACACGCCGGAGCTGTACCGGAGGCTGGTGGCGTTCGTCATGGCCTACAGGTGAGATGGGGCGGTGCAGTTCCGCAGCAGACGTCTCTGGATCCAGAGGGGCTGCAATGAAGCCTCCTTGGGTGAGCCTGAGGAATCTCCTTGGGGAGTCAGACATGAGGGCTAGATTGTAGCTCACCAGGCTTCTCCTGGCAGGAGGTGGCTCTGGCGCTGCCACCGCCTGGGCACACTGCGTACACTTCTCTGTGCCCTCCGAGGTAGCCAGCTGGGCCCTGGCAGTCAGGGGCCCAGGGTGGGCTAAGGGCCACGGCTTCATTTCGCAAGGCTGGGAATTGGCTTGTCCTCACCTCTCCTCCCAAATAGCTTCCAGGAGCCCCTGGATGAGGAAGACGAGGATGAGAAGGAGCCCAACCCGCCCATGATGGTGCCCATGGCTGACATTTTGAATCACGTGGCCAATCACAATGCCAACCTGGAATATTCCCTGGTGAGTAGGTGGGGAGCCGTGGGAATGGAGGGTGTATGTATCCCTAGGCATTGGCCATGACTCATTACTCGTCCAGCGGGTTCTATCTGATCACAACCAGCCGCGGTGTGGTTCCCCTCTGGCCTTTGATGGGCGTGCTGGAGGGGAAGCCCAGCCCTGGCTCTCCATTGAGACTCAGAGATTCCAGAGCCAGGTGGGGGGCTGTTAAATCATCCAGTCTGCTGCCCTGCCTGCCACAGCCCATAGCACCTCCCCAGTTACCCGGGACTGGTGACCTGGATTGCTCCTGCTCGGCTACAGTAGCCCTAGGGGATTCCACGCTCCTGGCCCCCAATGCAAGGATCAGATCTGCCCGAGTGAAGCCCAGGGGGGTTCTGCATGGGCAGCAGGGTGCGCCTTTGCCAATCTGATTGCGAGGGGGGGCGTTGGTGCCTCCATGTTGGGAGATGGGGGCTTGGCTGTAGGACATGCCGAGGGCCTGAGCACTGGGAGGGACGTTTTCCTGGAGGGAATGATGCTGGCCTGGTTTGCCCTCTTTGAAGCCTGATGTCCCTGTTTGCCATAGAACGAGCAGGGGCAATGGCAGTGCAAACGCTCCCAGCCCAGCGACTCGGGGCAGAGGAAAGGGCTTGGTGGGCCACCCAGGTACTCTTATGTGACAGGAGCAGGACCAGAGACTGAGAGGTAGCAGCTAATGTTACACTCACCTCTGTGTTTGGCCAGGGACTGACTGAGTCCCCCAGGTCAGCCTATTGCACAAGGTATTGGATGGGACACAGAGAAACCTGCTTGTGTTTGCCAGGCAATAGGATTTCCTGGTGTGTCCCAGAACCACTTTCTCTCCTGCGTAAGGGCCGGTGTGGGGAGCCAGCAAGGCGTGGTTCCCTTGCAGTCGTGGCAGGGGGAACTTGCCCCATAAGGACGGAGTCTCTTACTCTGAGTATCGTGACGCTGCCTTCGCCTTCATGCCCGTTCCGTCCCTCTGCTTGCAGGAGTGTTTGAAAATGGTCACCACGCAGCCCATCAGCAAAGGCCAAGAGATCTTCAATACCTACGGCCAGATGGCCAACTGGCAACTCATGCACATGTACGGCTTTGCTGAGCCGTACCCCGGCAACACGGACGACACTGCCGACATCCAGATGGTGACGGTGCGCAGGGCTGCCCTGCAGGGTGAGTGGCTTGTAGCGTTTGGAGGTAGGGTAACTTAATTCTGACGAAGTGGGTGTTCACCCACGAAAGCTCATGCTCCAATACGTCTGTTAGTCTATAAGGTGCCACAGGACTCTTTGTTGCTTTTTACAGATCCAGACTAACACGGCCCCTCTGATACTTAATTCTAAATGACTCTGGTAGAAGGAGACAGGGCCATGTGTGCAGCCCTTTAAACAAAGCATGTAGTAGCCAACCTTTCATAACCACTCATCATGGGGCACCCACAACATTTTCCTTCCACCATCAGGGATGAGCTTCAAGGCAGCCACACTCAACATCTGCCTCTGCTTTAGAAACAGCCCCTGAAACTGCTTCTTGCCTCTGGGTTTTAAGTGGGTGTGGTGCTCAGCACTTCGTGGCAATCAGGCCTCTAAGGCATTGCACCTTGGGGTACACATTCGCCTGTGTCTCGCTGTACAGAGTTTTGTTCCCCCCCATGTGTAGTGGGCGTGGTTGAGTTGTCTCTCCTGCTGTCCTCAAACAGGTGCCAGCACTGAAGCGGAGCGGCAGCTGGTCTCTGAGCAGTGGGATTTCCTTTGCCAGCTGGAGATGGTGGGGGAAGAAGGAGCCTTTGTGATTGGCTGGGAAGAAGTGTTGACAGAGGAAGAGCTGTCCATGACATTGAAGGTGCGTGGTGCTCCGGTGGAAGTGATTTCATCTCTAGGTGACAATGTCTGCACTGATCCTGCCCCATGGAGTCTTGTTCTCCAAAGGCTTGGCTGACTTGTGCTGTTGTACCTTCAATGTGGGGTTACAGGTAGAATCTCTGCCTCAAGAGAATGGAGCTGCTCTGGAATAGTTTATAAATACTGTATGTTGACCTGTTACAAGGATTTTTTCCTGTAAGAATAAAGGGGATGGGGAAATTTTGCCTTCCTGTGATTATAGCTTTACTCAGAACTGGGAGGAGCATGATTCCCCTAATTGCACAGATGGAGTCTGGTGCTCTGGGATTATATGGAGGTCAAGTTAGAGTCTAGCGTGAAGGAGATGTGTGAGCTTCCTAGGGTAGTTGAGTCTCCGTGCTCTGATCCTCTTCAAGAGGGAGAAGCACTGTGACAGATTAGGGGATGTGTCCATGTGGCATTTAATTGTATTGTTAATGCCATGACGTATTTCAACATCCATTTTGAATGTAACCTTCAGCGTGGCTGAGAGCTCCATTTTGTAGCAGGGACTTGATGTGTAGTGGAGAAACTGTCCAGGAAGCTGAGAGAGCAGTCACAGGCTATCAATATAGTAACTCCTCACTTAAAGTTGTCCCGGTTAATGTTGTTTCGATGTTAAGTTGCTGATCAATTAGGGAACATGCTCGTTTAAAGTTGTGCAATGCTCCCTTCTGATGTTGGCTTTGTCCACTGCTTGCAGGAAGAGCAGCCCGTTGCAGCTAGCTGGTGGGGGCTGGGAACCAGGGTGGATCAGCAGCCCCCCCATCAGCTCCCTGCGCTGCAGCCATCCCTCCCCCCACTGCCATGTGCTGCTCCTCCTGCTTGCTGTGCGGGGTGAGGGAGGGCTAATGTCAGGGTGTCCCCCTCCCCCCTGCTCCATATAGAGCAGGGTGGGGACACAGAGAGCCTGGGGCAGCAGCTGCTGTCTCAAATGCATTGTCTTTTTAAGTGGATCAGGAAGTTAAGCGTGGGTCAGCTTACTTAAAGGGGCAGTGTGCATTTCTCTCTCCCCC
>QXTE01000275.1:1184778-1278400 GCA_003942145.1 Platysternon megacephalum
CCTCCCGCTGTCTTGTAGAGTGTGAGGCTACATTAACAACAATGTGTTAGCACTGGGGGTCGCGAGCTGTCAGCCTCCACCCCAAACCCTGCTTTGCCTCCAGGATTTATAATGGTGTTAAATATAAATTAAAAATACTTTTTATATATGGGGGGGGGTCGCACTCAGAGGCTTGCTGTGTGAAAGGGGTCACCAGTACAAAAGTTTGAGAACCACTGATTTAGCAGCAAGGCATTCCCTGGGAAATATCCCACCCTCTAACTATCACCTCAGCCAAGCTTCACAATCATCATAGCTGTGAACAGTATTGTTTGTTTAAAACGTATACTGTGTGCATATCTATATAATATATAGTTTTTTGTCTGGTGAAAAACATTTCCCTGGAACCTAACCCCCCCTTTACATTAAGCAAAACGATGTTAAGCAAATCCAATTTCCCCGTAAGAATTAATGTTGTAGTTATGTTCCTGAAAAATGCGACTTTTAGTGAGGAGTTACTGTATTGGAGGATCTATGCTTGTGACAGCCCACATGAAGCTAGCTGGGAAGGGGGACGTATTTAACACCCTGCCAAAAGGCCCCTTCACTCCCCAGCTGTGCACTAGCAGCACTGTGAAAATCAGGATCTTAAAGAAAGCAGCTCAACATTTAAAGCTTTCACAGTACAGTTGACTAACATTTAATCTCTTATCAGATGAGAATCTGTTTGCATGTTAAGGGTCCAGGAGCAGGGAATTTTAAGAAACCCACCAGCCTTCCCCCCTCAGGACTATGACAGTGTTGCAATAAAACTAAGTACTGCTGGGAAATTAAGGCCCCTGAAGATCAGATCCTGTACTGAAGAAAGCATGCTTAACATTCGTGTCTTGGCCAAATGCCCCCACTAAACCAACGAGCTGCTTTGCTATCCTGGTGATGGGTTATTCACTACCTCCTTAGTGCCCATTCCCACTGCTAAGCCCTGGGAGTCCAGGAGGATTGTGTTTTGCTAGCTTCAGTAGAGATTTTTTCCAGTAGCTGAAAATTGGGATCTTGATTCTATTCAACCTTAGTCATGCGTCACTGCCTGAGATAATGACTAGGTATCTGTGGTTGGTTGCAGGTGCTGTGTATGGCTGCAGAGGAATTCAAAGAGTTTAAAGAGCACGAGGGC
Source organism: Platysternon megacephalum (assembly GCA_003942145.1). Lineage (NCBI taxonomy): Eukaryota > Metazoa > Chordata > Testudines > Platysternidae > Platysternon > Platysternon megacephalum. The sequence continues at coordinate 1,185,932 of QXTE01000275.1, forward strand.
TGGGAGGAAGACACAGAGGACGAAGAGAGCTTTACTTTGTCTAACGAGACAATACCCAGACTCAAAGCCTCATGGAAGAAGCTTCTCCATGACAGTGCGCTGCTGACTCTGGAGTCTTACAGCTCCGACCTGAGAGCAGAGCAGGACTTGCTAAATGACAAAGTGGCTTATGGCAAACTAAGCCCCAGAGAGCAGCAGGCCTTGCAAGTGCGCTATGGGCAGAAGAGGATCTTGCACCAATTGCTGGAGCTGACAAGCTAGCAGAGGCTGAACTGGGAATTGCAGCCTTTGTACAAAGCAAACTCTGTGCTCTCTCCCCCCGTTGGGATGGATGGGGCGGCTACTTGTATTCAGGAAGAACAGAGGGTGAGAGTTGATTTGAACCCAGTTATTCCTGATATTTCTGTATTGGCTTTTCATCTACCTCTTGACTTTTCTATAAATTACATACCTGTCTTACTGGGGAGGAAAACGTCTTCATTAAATTTCAGCCTTAAGTGTGACAGGCAGGAGGGTTCTCCCTGTGCTCTAGAACCAACATGGGTGAGCGTTAAGGAGGAAGCATACCCAGTCTATCCCTGCTAACTTTGACTGAGGAGTGCTTTGTAGGGAAGGCAGTGACCCACCCCTCGGACACTCATTGTCACAGAACAATGACAGCTTGAAGTGGTTCTCCTCATTCACTAAGAAAATGCTCACTCTAGTCAACAGGGAGTTTTCCATTAGTAGAACTTCCTGCTTACAGCTTTCAAACTCTGTAAGCAGCTGTGCCTGCAGCACTACCCTGAGAGTAACTTGTTCAAAGCCGGAGTAGGGCTGCAGATTTTTTCCCAAGCTTCAGACTAAAAGATAGAACGTTTCAGAATCCTGGATCTGCTACAGTTGGCTCAATTCTCTCCCTTGGACTTCATTCTGCGTATGGTCAAGCAACAAGCCCTGAGAGAGCTATCAGCTAGCATCATATTGTTACTCAATTTTGCTGTAGGTAAAGCCTGAGGTGTTTGGGGGGTGCAACTGAGATTAACATGGGCTTTTAGCACTGATTAGTGTTATGCACTTTTTTGGCCAGTACGTGACAGGATGTTTTTACCTGCTTCTTAGATAGCCTCAGTACCACAGAGGAATTCTTGCCTTCTGGAGAGCTCAGTCCCGAGGATGGGCGGCTATTTTGCTTATCTGCCTTCCTCATTAGACTGGCAGCAGAGAGCAGCTAAGTGATTTGTGCGGTGCCATCTCTGCCATGCATTAGGTAAGGGATGCTTGGCAACACAAGTTGTCTTTGGGAATTGCTCCACTTTCTAGAGGCCTGGATGCTCACTGCGAGAATCTTAAGATCCTACAATTCTACAGCCTGTTCAGGAAGAGACAGCATGGAATTCCCTAGGTTAAGGTAGGTACATCTCTAGGAATGCACATAACTAGGCCTCATCTTTTTCTCTGAATGACTAAAAATGGTGTGGATCTTTGTCAAGGGGTTTCTCTTAAACCCATTTCACTAAGGAATCAGAACCCTTTTAAATTTTCTCTCTTACCTATTAACACTAAAGGTTATGCAGGCCCAACTATGCCCTTTATGAAAGCAAAGGAACTTGTACACTAGTTTGACCTGGACTCTATTCCCTGTTCCTTAACCTCTGCTCTGTTGGTGCTGCAGGCTGAGGAGAATAGTAGTTTTCTGCTTGCTAAAATAAAGGTATGACAGAAGTCACACAGGGAAGAGATCAATTGCAGTAAGATTTACTTACCAGAGCTTTTGCATGCATCTTGTGCAGTCTTCCTTTCAATGGGTATTTCTGGTTTCCTTTTAGTCCAGGGGTATGCACCCTGGCAGGCCAGGCCAGTTTGTTTACCTGCTGCGTCTGCAGGTTCGGCCGATTGTGGCTCACCGCTCCAGGCCAATGGGGGCTGCAGGAAGGGCAGCCAGCACCTCCCTCAGCCCGCACCGCTTCCTGCTGCCCTCATTGGCCTGGAGCGGCGAAGCATGGCCACTGGGAGCTGCGATCAGCCAAACCAGTAGACACGGCAGGTAAACAAACTGGCCCAGCCTGCCAGAGGTTGCCAATCCCTGTTTTAGTCAATCACTTGTACTTGTCCAGTTGACAGCTGGGTCCTTGATTTCCCCTTATTCACCACTGCAGTAGAAGCCTCTTCTAAGTAGGCAGGGGATGGAGGATGGGCTTGCATTTCTCCCACCAATTGAAAGTGTTGCAGCAGTTGATTTGGGGCAGTGAGCTTTTCCTTCACCTTGAGTGACCTGAAATACTCCTATAAGATTGGCCACAGCGCGTGTGCACACTGTTGCTTTTGACCTCAGCTACTGGCTAGCAGGTAGCTTGTGGTGCTGGTCTTAAGCCATGGTTGCATTGCCCGGGCTCTAGCCACAGGCCTGCTCCCTTCACGCACAGCTAGAATTCACTGCATGGCAGGACCCCAATACCTGTGCCTACTAGCGAGAAGGAAGGAAGGAAGCCTTTTACCTGGTTGCAGTGAGATTGGGGTGCTGGCTATGACCCTCTCCCTCATTCTGCTTTGCCAGCTTTAAGCAATTGTGTAGGAACAGGCTCAGCCTTTTGAGACATTGCTGGAGAGAAACCAGCCATGCTAGAACAGCTAGCATTAGTTATGCTGAAGGGCATCTGGCCTGTCCCTTCAGCATGACTATTTAGTTCAGTTCTTGGTATGGGCTGCTACAGCTGAACTGCATCACTAAGTTAGTGGATACCAGCAGCAGAGGTGCTGTTATCCAAAACCCTACTGCAGACCAAGCTAGGAAAGAAAAAGGGAACCCAGGGTTTTTGTTGGTATCTGCAACTAATAACCAGGTATCCTAGAAATTCATTTACCATGGGGAACACAGAAGGTGGGAGGGCTTCTGCTGTCAGGTTTCATTTTAACCATGGAAAAATGGATTTTCTTCATAAACTAGGATCCCTGCTAATAACTACTGAGGCCTCTCCTCACATTCAGCTGGAGTTCAGTGCAAGTGGTGGCCTGCCTGCCTGAACTGCTGAGGTTTTGTCCAACTGCCTCTGAAGTATTGTAGAGAGGTGCTGTACAAAACACTGTTCAGAGGCAGTTTAGGGTGCCAGAGTTCACCATGGTTGGATCCTTGGCAACACACAGAAACTAGAGCCAAGGGAGACAACATTGAGGTGAACATGTACTTGTTTGCAGGCTATTGAGTGGAGGGTTTTTTTACATGAAGGTCCTTTCAGAAGAACAGGGAAACGGCCACAGAGCTTTATCAATATTCATTTGAAGGGCTGGTGCTGCTGTTCATGTCCAGTCTTTCATAAATTTTAAAGAATAAATGGGCATCTTACCTTTGCAGGTAAATTTTGATATGAGACGAGTAAACATGCAACTTTCATGAGCTTTCTCCCTTTATATATATATATATAAAGAAAGCTAAAAAGAGGGAAAAGCCTTTTAAGTCTTAGCACCTTTTAGGATTTGAGATTATTTGCCTTTGAAGCATGCAGGTCCTGCATCTGGAGCAATGAAGTTGTCAAACAACCTTGATGGATAAAAGCCACCTATTAAGTGTCAGTAATTAAAAGTCAGCTACACATTAATAAGATCAGATTCCTTTGAGGAGATTTATGCAGGAATTATATGCATTTGATCACCAAGAATTAAGACCATTGAGCTACAATTTGCTGCTTTATCCACTCTCTCTCTCTTCTCCCATAATGCTATATTAACACAGCCTCTTCATCAGAGGCTAATCTAGCCAGGAAAATATCCAAAGCTCAAGTTTGGATGCTTTGACAACCTGCTAATGGCATCATTTGTGCATGTGAATTTGTGATTAACCTAAAGAGCCTCACTAGTGTTACACTACAATCCTCCCCTTTGAGATTGGAGTTACAAACATGACATTTACTTGAATGTTCTCAGCATTAGCTCAAGTTCAAAACATGTGTCTAATGGGCCTGGCCCAGGTAGTATTGTACTATAATGTATTTAAGTGAATGAATAGAACTTTGAAAAACCAGTATAATGGTACTTCAGAGAATAAGCAGAGCTGCACTTGCTGCATGTCATGACTTTAATGTGTAACTACAGTATGCATACATACAAGAAGTGGGAGAACTAAAGCCCAAGAACTAGAAAGGCTACAAAATACAACACATGGACCAATACATTTACAAAACATTCAAAATCCTTACAAAATGGGCTGTATTGGTCCTTTGTTCTTTTTACAAACTTATGCTGTGTGGCCACAGGGGGACAGTTCTAGATTTAGCTCCCCCCTTCCAAAATTTACAAGTGTCAGGAGAAAAAAAAAAAAAAAAAGCTATAGGCCAGGTCTCTCTACTAAAAACAGCTGGCCCTCTCCCAAAGGGCCTGAAGTTTATCTTATCCAACAGAAAGGAGGCGGACTCTGAAGGCTACCTCCCCCCACTGTCAGCAGTTGATTGGGGGGCAGGGGGGAGAAGCAACACTAGACCTTAATCCCAACCCCTCCCTCCCACATTCCATAGTATTCCCATATCCCAACACATCCACTTTTTTTTTTTTTAAACAACTTAGTGATTTAAAGGTCCCCCATCCACAAAGAAAAAAAATAAGTTACATAATATTTAAAACTGGCTTTTCAATATTCTTTGGGAGTCCGGGAATGTCAGGACAAGGAGGTCTGCCCTAGACAAGTGCTTGGCATCAGCAGCTGCCCCTTTATTACAAGCTGGACAGGCACCAGTTATCCACCTGCCTTTAACACAATTTGCACAAACCCAAGAAGTCCAGACAAACGTTTCAGTTCCATGTATTTACACTAGTTCAAAATGATATTCACAGCATCTTCTAAATTTTGGCCAAGAGTCAAAATTTTGCTTTAAACTTTGGAACATGCCCACACAGACTTTCACCCAAAGGCTTGTTGTGTGTACCCAAATCGAGGGGCTGGGAAGGTCAGGAAGAGCTTTAAGGATTCTTCTGTCAGTTTGATGGGAAGGGGACCTCCAGGCTGGCACGCTTACAATACAAGATGCAGTTCATCTAACTGGCACCAGTGCCTTCCATCACTTGCTGTGCCTGCTTCTGCCCCATGCAGCACTGTGCAACTGACTGAAACAACCTAAACAGGGACAGAAGAGCAAAAAGTTGAGGGACAGAGCTATATAGTTCAGTCTAAAAAATCTTCATTTTGAGACACCTTCAACACTGGGATTTCCTATAAACACAGGAATGCAAGAGCTCACAAATCCACCTAGCACCACACTGAATTTTGAGATGCTATTCTGAAGTAGCAGTCATGGAAGCTGTAGCATAATGGATAGTCCTTTTCCCAGTTTGATTGATATAGCTTTCAGACAGGAATACATTGATTTGAGATTTCAAAAAGAAAGCCACCCTCTACTACTGAATACAGCATTTATCAGAGATTTATGAAATATAAAGTTACATGGGAACATGCTATCATGGGGTTATGCAATCAAACATGTAAACAGAGGCACCAGAGTCAAGTGGACTGTAAACGGTCCTAGGAGTAGGACAAGTTCTAGTCTCACTTCTGCCAGCATATTCGGACATTGTGCTTCATTCCCCACAATCTGTAAAATGCAATTATTTCACCTGCTTCATGGATGCACTTAGATGTCTATCCATGTAAAGCATTTTACAAGGCCAAAGTAGTAATATTTATTGTCACCTATTTTATCCAATGGGGCTGTGTCAGCTTAGTATGAAATGGAATATCACCACTAATATTTCCGTTATGTGGCCGAATGAACCAAAGTGAGCATGAGTTCATAATTAAACCATTCAAAAAACGTTATCTACTCACTTCTCAATTTCCGGAGCACAGTGAACAAACTCATGGTTCCAGAATTTAAACGCTGGATTTTTTATCAGCTCAATGAAGGTAATGAGGAGACCCCATGGGTGAGGTCTATTTACAATCAGTCGTTCCAACAGTACCCTGAAGTACACAGAAAAAAAAAGAAAAAAAAACAGGGAAGGCTCAGCACAGATCTCCTAGAAGACACTGATATTTACAACACAGTGAAGAGAACACAGGTTTGCTCTTGCAAGCAGCATCAAATTGCACTAGGTGTTCTTGTTTTATAGCACTAGACAGTAACATTATACAACTCAACATAACACCTGCCTCCAAGACTAGAAGTCATTTAATTTCAAGCAAAGTGAAAAGTTGAACTATAAAGGTTGTGAATGTAACTGCCCCTCCTCACCTAGTGATCTGTTCCTGGATAGCCTCAGTATTGGCCTCTGCAAATAGGTAAAGCATGGTACAACTGAAATAGTGCGTATGGCTGTTTGGATACCGCAGCTGATTGGCAATTGCATTCAAGAAGAGGTACCGACCTGGAAAGAGAAAGTAGGTGTTTAGTAGGAAGTAATTAGTTTTCCTTAGACAACATAATGGAACAAGGAAGCACCCTAGCACTGCTTAAGGATTCAGATGTATGATTCTGCACTACATAGTTTAAAGAAGCTTCAGTAAAAAGCTAAAAAAAATTAGGATGCTTCACAACATTGATCCCAGCTGGAGTTCTTGTACCAAGAATTTGGGCTTCCTCTTCATGAAATTTGTTTCAAAGCAGTACATCCCCTCAGGTTAGCAGCTGTCCCAGGAGGGCTGAACAAGATTTCCTTTCATTGTACGGATTCAAAATTCTCAGCCAAAGCAATATTCCTACACCAAATTTAGAATCTTCTATTCCAAAATGTTTTATGAAAATTAATGTAAGATGAAAGTTTCAAAGTGAAGTGTTACATGCCAAGTATTATCCTGTTATAACACTTCTTATATTTCACAAGCCAAGCAGGTGTAAATCTAACTCTTTTGCAATCTTACCCTCCACTACTTATCTTGGATAAGCAATTTATTAAATCCTCCCAGGACAGCGATACCAGTTTTAGTGTCGATTACGCCAGACTCTAGAGAACATGACCACTGTGTCTATCTTGAAGCAAAGCTCATTGCACTTAAAGGTTATACTGCGTAAAGGGGTGGGAGGGTGACTAGCTGATCTCAGCACATTAAATAAGTCTCCAGTAGAGGAAAGAATCAATATTTCTCTAACAAGTCAAAAATCTAGTTCACTCCAAAATTAATTTTATACTTAGCGAATAGTCAATGTGTTTCAGATAAGTTTAGTTCCAATAAAATATTTTTAGTGTATTCAGAACTCTATCTTCTAATGCAGTGTTGCTTAATACAAAACTACTAGCAGTTAAGTGGTGTTTCAAGAACCATTTCAGGCTAGAAGCAAACAACTTCCAGAGAAGTTCTGCTTACCTTCTGTGTCCAGGTCCACAGCCAAGTTCTGGAAAATGTCCATGTGAGCTGAATGGGTGATAGTGCTCATAGAGGGTGTGCTGCCTTTGTTGTGAATATGTGCAATAGCCTGAGTGCCTACATAGAGCACCAGTGCATTAATCAGCTGGATGTTGTAGCGATTGCCAGGTTCATTTGATACCTAGTGGGCACAGCACAAGAAAAAGGTTAGCTTTTTACAATCCTTCAGAGTTCTTACGGACTGTTTGAAGGGAATGATTTGGAGAGATTTTCAGCATTCAAATATCTGCTTTACGCAGAAAGCAATGTCTAATTATAAATCTAAAGTCTCAAATTTGGGTTTCTTACTTTGTAGACAGTGCTTGCCAATACCTCTCTCTACACTAAAGAGTCTGACAGACCCGAGACAGACACTAAATTAAATTACAGCCTAAACTAGGTCTTAATATCCAACTTTTAGCACCCAATTCTGTTGCAAGTCAAGCTCTGCTGTTACTGAATTCACATTTAACGTACACTGAAGTGGGCTTTAGCTTCCATGGCCTGCTTTTCAGAAGTGTTTGTGTATACATGTAACATTTGCAATTGCATGAAACCACATACCAATCTGAATGTATAATTACACAAATAAAAAGGAATTTCCATTAACAAGCGACTCAAAAGCAACTTCTGACTTGAACTTCTTTAATCAGTTTTAGAAACTGATTAGTTGAGGTGAATTCAATAAAGTCTGGTGAGAGTCTCAAAGATGTCCAGGTTAAAAGCGCTAAGCTGATTTGAGAACTGCTGAAAAGACAGCAGACATGGACACCTCCTAAGCCAGCTGGTACCAGGGGCTCTCACTGCAAGAGGAAGCCATCAGAACACACTGGTTTGGGGAATTTTTGCCAATTCATGCACTGAAGCAGTTTCAGGAGGAGGAGTTTATGGTACCCTGAATGGCAAGTGAAGTCCTATTTTTCTACAGGACTAAGATGGACTCTTCTCAAAGCTACATCGCTTGAGGATCACTGCAGTTAACACTCCCGCTGTCAAAACACCACATCTTCTTTGGCGATACTAAATTAGCAAAGGTTTATATTGGTTGTGCATTGGGAAACACACTGAGTATCTAGCAGGAAAGAGCATTTTTGGAGGCTCTTATCCCAGTCACATCTTCCAAACAGTACATCACAGTATTTTATACCTGCTGAGTCACATTATCTCACTTCCTACATGGTTTTCAGCCTCAGACTCTAAAAACATTTTCAGGGATGGATCCACTAACCTGTAGATTGCTGCGCAAGTCAGACAGGAAAGTGACAGGCGAGCGAGTTTTGAGATAGGAATCCAAATCTTTTTTGAACTGAGGTGGCATCACTCCAGTAAAGTTGGTGAGTATTCGTGGTGCAATATTAATCTCGCTTAACATGTCCACCTGCCAAAGAAAAACTCCATTAGTAATCCTTTAACTAATTCCTGCTATTTAAAACCAAAATTATGGTTGCAAGACTTCCTAAGGAAAGGAAGTTTGAGTTCATCATACCAGCCACTCCTATCTATACATTTTTATATCAGAAGGTATAACATGAAATTCAATTCCCCTGGTGTACTGCTGGAGCTCTTGATCTTTGTTTTCAGACTTCAAAACAGCTGGTTTCTTAATCTGATGTCACTTACAAATTGCTGAAGACTGGATACGTCATAGGACTGGTAATGGGATACACAGCCTGACCTCTCTAAATCAACTGTTTGAAATCAGCCCAGATTGGTAGCATTCAAAGATAGTGACTGATATCTGTGTGAAGTGGATTTGGAAGTCTTATTCTAGCTCCCAGAGAATGAGTCCATATCAAAAACTGCCACCCACATTCGGGTCTCTTTTCTGCAGCCCCAGCAAGGAAGACGAACACGAAGTGGGCCATTAAAAACCGTCACTCCTGCCACTTCTAGAGGTGGTTCATGCAGTAAGGGATGACACATTGGGGCTTGTGGGGAAGCTCACACTGCTGCAGCTGTACCCATTATGTGGATTAGAAGACTACGGTCTTCAGGATTTAAATAGGCCAAAGCAGTAATTCTATTAAAATTTACTGACACTTCAGAATGGCTGGTTTAAAAACAAAATAACTGGAGACAGGAAGTAACTAATGTGCATTTTGAGAAGAGTCATAAGTACACCATGCAGAGAGCACATTTTTTTGATCCAGTAGAGAAGACAATTGCTCTTTTCACTGGCTGCTCAACTGGACTCCAGCCAAGCATACACCAGGGTGGATGAAGTGTACTGTACACCTCCAACTTCTAGAAACCAGAGCAAGAAATGAAGCGTAAGTTGTCAGTTGAGCTCTGTTTAACTGACTTTCTTCCTTTAAGAAAAATGGAGCATACTGAACCAACATGGAAGACTGCCCAAGTAGTCAGCGGTTTCACAGATAAGCAAACAGGAGGTAAACTAGTGTAGTACACACAACTGGAATGCTAGAGAAGGGAGCACTAATCCCAGTATCATACCTCCACTGGTCTTAAGTGTGGCCTCAGCATCTTTGCTCCAGTGTTTAGTAGTCAAGCATGATCAAGAAAGCCTCTATTTGCTTCAGATTTTCATACCCTTATGGTATTTCATACCCTTATGGTATTTTACTGTGAGGAAACCCAACTTCCTGTTTAATGCTCCTCAGCTGAGCTAAGAAAGCCAAAGGACCTGATCCAGCAATTGGATCTGTACAGGCAGACCCCTGCAGCCATGCAAAGATCCACTGGCATCAGTGAAGCACCACAGGTGCAAATGTCTGTCCATGTGGATCAGACTGCAGGGCCAGGGGCTTGTACTTTTATGTTCTACAGGATGAGGACTGAGTCTCTCTCTCTCTCTCTCTGGAAAGTCTCTAGCACATTAATTGATATTGCTGTAGCACTCAAAGACTTTTATACCAAGTTATAATTATAACAGGCTATTTTATTTAACTAATTCCAATGCTGAATTGCATATCCAAAGTGTTAAATACTTAAACACAACAACCTAGAAGTTCCTAATCAAAATAGGACTTGGTTTCTGAAGTTTCACTCCCTTCCATATTGTATTTAAAAGAAACCATGCAATAAAGTTTCCCATTGTTTCCAGGTGTGATAGTTTGAGACGGCATGCTACCTACTTTTAGGTTGGGAGTGAAAGGATCTGGAAGCCTCATGTTACGTGGGAAGGCACTCAGGATCAGATTCCTTAGTTGAATACAGTTTGGTGGGATCACATCACAGAACCCATAGTGGTAGTCACAAAGGAATTCTGGGAAATCATGCAGTAAGACCAGCAACACACGCAGAGTGCCCTACAAAAGAAAAAGGGAATGGGGCATGTAATTAGCAGGTTCTGAGCTTCCCCCAACAGCAACTGTACCACAGACCTTTTTCTTCCCGATGCATCTTGTAATCAAAGTTTCTTCTTCCTGGTAATGAATTTAATAAGGCAGTGTCTAGCAGACACATCCATTCCCTGGGCTCCAGTGTCTTACAGCAAAGTTTCAGCTTACTATCAAACTCTGATCAGTTACCTGTGATTAATAGTGCAAGCACTGATCTCCTGATCAGTGTCAATACTGAAACTGTACTTAAATTAACCTCTAACTCACAAAAGATAGAGGATTTAAATAAAAAAAAAGTTAAATGTTTATATTCAGCTAACAAAAACAAGTTACTTTCCAGGGCACTCTAACCCATAATTCAAAGTGCTTTCCTGGAAAATACCTGCATCAGCCAATACTGTTTACCTTGTAGAGAATTTGCATAGGTTTAGTGAGTTCCACATTTCTAAGGAAAGGAGCCAAGTACTTGAAGAGATCAATTAGCAGCTGGGCATACATAGGCCAACCCTGCCAAGAGAAAAACATGACGTAAGTAATGCATAAACAAAAGCAATTAAACCTAGATTGTTACAGTTTAGTAAAAAGCAGAGTAAAATAGAGATACATCATGTTTAGACTTATCCCCATATAAGTTTGAAATGAGTATGGGCTGGATGAATGGACTATAAGGTGGATAGAAAGCTGGCTAGATCGTCAGGCTCAACGGGTAGTGATCAACGGCTCCATGTCTAGTTGGCAGCCGGTTTCAAGTGGAGTGCCCCAAGGGTCGGTCCTGGGGCCGGTTTTTTTCAATATCTTCATTAATGATCTGGAAGATGGCGTGGACTGCACTCTCAGCAAATTTGCAGATGACACTAAACTGGGAGGAGTGGTAGATACGCTGGAGGGTAGGGATAGGATACAGAGGGACCTAGACAAATTAGAGGATTGGGCCAAAAGAAACCTGATGAGGTTCAACAAGGACAAGTGCAGAGTCCTGCACTTAGGACGGAAGAATCCCATGCACTGTTACAGACTAGGGACCGAGTGGCTAGGCAGCAGTTCTGCAGAAAAGGACCTAGGGGTTACGGTGGACGAGAAGCTGGATATGAGTCAACAGTGTGCCCTTGTTGCCAAGAAGGCTAACGGCATTTTGGGCTGTATAAGTAGGGGCATTGCCAGCAGATCGAGGGACGTGATCGTTCCCCTCTATTCGACATTGGTGAGGCCTCACCTGGAGTACTGTGTCCAGTTTTGGGCCCCACACTACAAGAAGGATGTGGAAAAATTGGAAAGAGTCCAGCGGAGGGCAACAAAAATGATTAGGGGGCTGGAGCACATGAGTTATGAGGAGAGGCTGAGGGAACTGGGATTGTTTAGTCTGCAGAAGAGAAGAATGAGGGGGGATTTGATAGCTGCTTTCAACTACCTGAAAGGGGGTTCCAAAGAGGATGGATCTAGACTGTTCACAGTGGTACCAGATGACAGAACAAGGAGTAATGGTCTCAAGTTGCAGTGGGGGAGGTTTAGATTGGATATTAGGAAAAACTTTTTCACTAGGAGGGTGGTGAAGCACTGGAATGGGTTACCTAGGGAGGTGGTGGAATCTCCTTCCTTAGAGGTTTTTAAGGTCAGGCTTGACAAAGCCCTGGCTGTGATGATTTAGTTGGGATTAGGTCCTGCTTTGAGCAGGGGGTTGGACTAGATGCCCTCCTGAGGTCCCTTCCAACCCTGAGAATCTATGATTCTTTGCACTAGGACTAGTCAATGACTACAGTACAGCTCCAGTTTTCTGAGGGTCTCAGGGTTACCTGGAATGTGTATTTAAAAAAGTCTTCCTCTAGAATATCAGGGTTGGAAGGGACCTCAGGAGGTCATCTAGCCCAACCCCCTGCTCAAAGCAGGACCAATCCCCAGACAGATTTTTGCCCCAGATCCCTAAATGGCCCCCTCAAGGATTGAACTCACAACCCTGGGTTCAGCAGGTCAATGCTTAAACCACTGAGCTATCCCTCCCTCCCCGCTTAACTGACATGGAAGGCAATGAACAGTACAACCTCTTACAGTGACAGAAAGCTTATGGGTAAATTTGATGATTTAGTTTACAGTGGAAACCCTTATTTACAAAATTCCCCAGTTACCCAAAGCTTGACAGTTTATTGAAACAGGGTGACCCCTCCATGCAGTTAGTTACTGTGAATACAGAAAACTACATGTGAAGACATGCTACTAATGCACTTCCAAAAAAGGATGTGAAACAGCATCAAATCAGTTAGGCACCCTTCTCAGTAAGAGTTTTATAATTTATAGAAGATAAACTGCAGCCACACCTTCTGCTGTGGTGTATGTGCCAGCATTCTCGCAATAAATATCCGATGGGAGATCAGTTCCAGCCAGGCATAAACAAAACCCGGAGCTTTTGTAGGCCTCAGGATGTGAAATGTGTTACTGAAAGAAAAGTTAAAGCTGATTAAGAGCGCACAGTGGTAAGACTGGTTTTCACAAATGTTGTGAGAGAATGTACATAGTGCTAATAGTAAGACACATTAGCATCTACATTTTACTAATAACCGCCATTAATAATGAATTAGACAATACACGATACTATGGTTACAAAAATGATCAGAGCTGCCACTATGGAGCTGTCAAGTTACTTTTAAATCCAAGTCCTCACCCTATTAGAAAGCTTAAGTTCTCGGCAACAGCCATTCATCCATTCAGAAGTACGTACCAGAAGGCTGTAAGGGTCTGGAAGTTGATGGTCTCCAGCACATGTTCAGGAGCATTTAATTCTAACAGCAACATGATGAAAATGCGATGGTAAGGAAGCTGCTGAAACTCACTCTGCCGAACATCATGGTCCTGGAGGAGAACTCCCACCACTATACCAAGAACCTAAAGAAATGAACGAAAAAGCGTCACTGTTTTTAACATGTCAATTGTAGAAACCATTTCACTAAATCAAAGCCTGCATTCTGAGTACTAATGAAGAGCTGAAAGCCATTTTGGTAACCGGAGTGCACCATATTGATTGTCCATTAAGTGTGCAGCTCAGCCTCACAAACAGATCCGAGTTCCCACCCAGCCAATGGTATTTATTGTGGGTTTCAGCCTTAAGCTGTTTTTTGTATCTGGGACACTTTATGTTCATTTTTAAAATCTGACAGCATTGGCCTTTTCAGCAACAAAGAAGGAAGTTCGATACCACGTTTGAAATTGGTCAAAGGTTCCATATCACAGAGAAAGCTACCTAGCTTAGCCTGCAGTCCTGCCTATACCCCATTTTAAGAGTCATCTGAAAGTTTAGTTCCCATCTCAGACAGTCTGCCCCACCCCAAGTTAAGGCCTATGTTTTAGCTCATAAGCAGAAATACATCAGGTGATGTAATCTAGGCATGTCAAGTACTGCTTGGGAGAGGGAGGATTTCCAACCTTGTTCAGTAGGTTTATCTTCGTGACAGTGTTGGTTGCCTCCCCAGAGTGCTTCACCAGCAGTGCAATAAGCCGCACAAAAGCATCCAGGTTGTGGTAGCATTTGGCTCTGATCATGGTGGGATTGGCAGCTGGATTGTGCTGCTGCTCAGCCTGAGCACGATAGCTGATTTCAACACACATTTCAGTGCAAAGACGAAAGAACCGAGTTATCAGGTCATCTGTTTTCAGGATTCCTTGCTGGTGCATCTATTACGAGGACAAGAAAAACCCTCAGAACTACAGAATACGGTAATTTTAAAAAAAATTTCACTGTTATACTGAAGCAAACAAGTAACATTTTTATGATAATTCATCTGCCATGCAACATGGATGTAACTACTGCCTGTTTCTTTTTACAGAGAGGTAGCTATGAGATTACCTCCTCCATTTACTCCCAAAACAGATGTTTCTAAAACAAATGGGAACAGCCTGAGAGTTAAAGCTGTGCTCCTACATAAAAGTACTTTATCAATGGCACCTGCTTCTAAATGAGAAAAATATGTGATCCTACTTTTCAACCATCAACAGCTAATGAAGTGTGGTTCAATATCAGTGCAGCAGTATCCTTCCTCTGCTACTGGTGGCTTAAGCCTTGGAAGGACGAGAAGAGTAGAGGCAAGAGTTCAAGTTGCCCCACCTTTAGGAGCCCACAGATTGCATCAGAGTTATTGGGGTTGGTAAAGTTTGCCTGATGCCTTGTTGGACTATGGTGCTACAAATCTACTTGTTAACTCATAGTTGGATACTGTACTTCACCTGTTAAGAACAATTTTTTCATAGGAACATAACATGCCAAAAGGAATGCTAGACTCTGCATAGTTTCAATGGGCAGTGCCTGTATCTCTAGATAAAAATATCTTTTGAGTTTGTTACCAAAGTACAAGGTTAAACAGGAGTAAGCTATTAATTCAGATTAGTAGTGGACATCAACTTTGCAGTTCTTGGACAAACCACCTTTTTGGAAGTTACACTGACAGCGTAGCTGTCGCACTTAAAAGCAGCAGAAATTCTACTGCAGTGAAACTGGCATGAGTAGCCATGTCAAACTTTCAGGGGAAGCTTCTAGAACTTATGAAGTGGCTTTTGAAAAGTGCAGGTACATGCCTGCTTTGTTGTAAGACACGTGCTCCTTGATTTAAGGAAGCGTTGGGGAAGAGGGGATAGTATTTAATGGAAGCAGCCAACACAGACTGTTTTGAGCCCTATCCCCTTGTCCAATTGTTACCAGAGCTCCTTTTTTAAAAAAGAGTCTCATGTAACTTAACAAGGAAAAAGTCAAGACTACAGCAAAACATTTCAAAAAGTTTTCAGTTATTTCAAGCCTTTCCAAATAAAGACTTATGAAATATCTAGCAGCTCTAATGAAATTTGTTCAGAGTGTAAAGTAGCCCAAAATTTCACCAAAGCCATTTTCTTATTGTCCATTGAGGGGGCAGAAGTGGGACTGAAATAGCTCGTGGAGATAAACAAGAGGTAGAGAAACATGCTACAAAGAGTTATGTACTAGTTATGTACAAGACCCATGAAGGGCTGTTACATGCCAAGAGGCAGAAAGAGCATACACAACATAAGTTACTCTGTAAAGACCGAATGTGATGGCAAGGCAGCACAAGAGAACGTTAAACAAAAACAAATCAATATGGGTGCAAGTTGTAACATATACAATATCTATCTTTATAAAGAGCATCAGCATATAGCATTTACAGCCAGCCAGAAAGTGAGACGTTAGCATAAACTACATAGATGCTCTCTTTTATGGGCCAGAGTGTTTTTACAGAGGGTTATCTGCCTCACTCAAACAAACATGTTTTGGCACAGGGAAAGGGGATCTTCTAGGCTGCAGGTAGGGTAGTAAGGTCCCTTCCATAGAGGGTGTATGGAGTAGCCCAGGTTGTGCAAGATTTGTTTTTACCCATACTGCACCACCACCTCAAGGAAAGAGAAGATTAAAAAATTCTTGTTGTGTTAGACCAGCACAGAGAATAGAATCTTACAGTCAAGGGCCTGCCAGGAGCTACCTGACAGTTTCAACCTCCTAGTGCTTGTACAGCCTCCAATCTCTTATTGAAACCAGGGAAGCAAAGAGGCTCCACCACCTGGAGCCAATAAAAAGGAGACGTGGAGCTGACAAAGAAGATAGTTATGTGATTGAGCTGCATTTTCAATAGCCCCACACAAGCCATGAAAAGTAGGTACCTCTCTATATGCCACATAAAAGCACTCAGGGAAAAAGAGCAAAGCACAACACTAGTTTCTTGGTCCCCTCATACAAAAAAGGAGCCACATAAGCAATCCTTTTATGCCTGTCAGAGTTCACAGCCACGTCAGCAATACTTCACAGGTATCAGTAACCAAAGCAGCTGATCAGATAGAGAGTATGAATTTAGTTCCCATCCATCACAAGGAAAACATTGACTATTTAAACTAGGGACATCTGTGCCATGACTTGGCCTGAAGCCACAATGAAGAGAGTACAGGAAGTTTGAGAGCAGCAACTCTGGCAATGCTTGTCAGCCTCTCAAGTGAAAAGGTTACAAGCTAGACTAGATTACTCCTATCAAGAAAGGGTGTGGGGGCTTCTAGTTAGAGCTGACCCAAATAGATGGATAAAGAAAGCAATACCCCTTAGCTGGGCTCCATTCCGCTTGCCCTGGCCTCTCAGTGAGACACCTGAACTCCAGTTTAGGTTTCATATAGCTGTTGCTTTGTGGCTGGTCAGTCTTCTGTGGAATATCTAGGTTCTCACTGCTTAGTTTTGAAGGGGGAAGTGACATCAGCAGTCAATCTACAGAGTAAATTGGGAACTTCCTCTCCTTGCAGCCATGGCTAAATTGACTTTGTAGCAAGTGCAGCTGTAACTGCAAATTCTATTTTAGCATAAGTCTTGCTGCCGGTTTACATCATATGGCAAACGGTTGCATTTTTGTCCATATCCAAAGAGTGAAAGTCTGTAGAAACACTGGCCTACTTAAATCTCACTTCTCTTCAATGCAATCCCCATCTACTCCCACCCAAGTGGGTGGAGTTCCAACTCTTCAGGAAACCCTGTGGTCATGTATGTCAAAGTAGAAGCAAGAGGAATGGCATCGTTTATACTATCTAAGTTTAGAAACCATTTTAACCCATCCAGTTTAATAGTTTCCTCCAAAAACAAATGGATAAAAATTGAAGGCATTTCCTGTTCAGGTAGGACAAGGCAATCAGATGCATTTCCACCCACCGGACATTGGTTTCTCTAGACTGACTTTGCCACACAGTTTCTGCTAAGTGTAGGGGAGAAGCAATGTTAAGCCAAATTTCATTTGACAGAGCTGTCAGAGCTATTACCAAGATCTGTCTCAATAGAAGCTCTCCTGCTGCTAGATTTACCCAATAGAATCGCAACCTGCACTGACAATTTGTTGCTGTAGTAACTGAATTGGAACAGCACTCACTGAAGGGAGGAGAAATTTTCTACTAAAGTCTCTATCATCAGTGATGAGAAGAACATGCCGTAGCACATAAGCTAGACAGAATTTTGATAGCTGTCATACTCATGAAAACTTCAAAAGGATGTTTAACACTGATACATAACACTGTGCTTTAACATTGAGGGCATCACACCCTACTTATGTCGAATAAAAAGCACCTTTCTTTCCAAAAGCTCTACCTGTCCAACAAACGCAGAGAAAGCTTTGGTACTGTCACGGCCAGCTGCAGCTGAATGGTAGAGATTCACCCACTCCCTCAGTAGATACTCTGCCTTCTCCCTCAGGCCTGGTGGATCATCGTACTCAGAGGCTTGGGAGATCCCAGAATGCATCATGAAGTTAGGGCCTCCATGAGCACGGTCAATCATTGCTTCATAGTTGGATCGGACCACTTCCATCAACTGGGGTAATCTAGTGAAACAGACCCAAATTAAAAATTAGTCCTATACATTTTATTTTTGGGAACAGTGCGTAAATGTGAAGCTACTGAGAATAAATTAAGCCTATTTCAAGCCACTTAGCGACTGCCCTTCTGATACCATTGTGCTATATGTAATACAATGCTCTGGAAGGAGCTTTACTCCCATAGCTTCCCTGTACAATCAAAATTACCAACTCATTCGTAGGGAAAGTCAAATTTTGAAACCCAGCCCTACTCCCTGAACTTGAGTGTTTTGGCAGAGCCATCCTTCCCATCACAGGATGAAAGCTTCACTTCCTATGGATTAGTGGGGCCCTTAGGAGGAGAGGGACCAGTGACAGATGCCACTGCCTAGTAGCCAGATCTGATAGTAGAGTAGACTGCACTAAAAGTGTTCCTTCTGTAAGATCTCAGACCATAAGAGCCAGTCAAGAGATACTTGGCTGCAGCAACAGAAAGGTTAAGGATAAAAAAAAAAGTTAGGTAGGGTTAGAAACCACGTTAGCTAATACAGGTTTATTCTCTACCAGTCTGCCCAATCTAGACAAACCTAAAATGGCTGAGTGAGATACTAAGAGACTCTTTTTGATATCCTGGTGTTGGAAT
Organism: Platysternon megacephalum; assembly: GCA_003942145.1. Taxonomy (NCBI): domain Eukaryota; kingdom Metazoa; phylum Chordata; order Testudines; family Platysternidae; genus Platysternon; species Platysternon megacephalum. Next base: position 1,204,490 of record QXTE01000275.1, read on the forward strand.
ATAGTGCATAGCAGAGCTTTTTCTACCCCAAAGAAAGAAAGCCTTATTGCAGTTGCTTTTCCAAAGTGCACACAGGAATATGTGCAAAAGTTTTAAATATAGAAGAGTTTCAGGTGGGGAGAACTACATTGATATCAAGACAGAACTAGATGAATCTAGTGCAGAAATGTGTCCGAGAGGAAATTTAAGTCAGAATATGCAGAAAATACAGGTTTAAGCCATTTTAAAATCAGATCACTATTGAGCACCTTAGAGAAGTTCATTGACCAGTATTTCAGCCTCACCCTTCTGGAGCATTCCCTCTGGAGTGAGCATTAATCCTCATCAGAGTCTCAATGGTGTGGAACAGATCTGCCTCTGTTACATGGGCTACACTCCTCTCATCCACCAACAAGATCCTCACCAACTGCATGGCAAATGCCACTGCCATGTAGTTCAAGCCATTCTCCATTGACTGCCAAGATGGAAAATGTAGTCAAGAATATGAAGTATAAACCCTTTAATGAACTGATTACATGAAGTATGTTCAAAAGGTAAACTCTTACCTGTGCCAAGTGAAGATCGTACTGCTGCATGGTAACAAGGTGATTGCGGATTAGCAGCTCTACAGCTTCTACATTGTACTTATACTCATCCCGGCATTCAATCAAGCATCTAGAAAAATTAGACACCTTTTTATACATGCTTGTTTAGCCTAGCTGGACTTGTTAGAAAAATGTGATGCCTCAAGAGGGCTATAGACTTGACACTGATTTATTGTTCAGCTCTAACAGATATCCTCTACAGGGTTCACCAAGTTAGTGTTTGATCTTAATAGTCAACTGCATCACAGAGCAGTCTAAAGCTTCGCCAAATCTTGACTCTGGTCATCAGTCCTTTTTAAAGGCTTTTTACACGGAACCAATGAAGCTCTATTTCCAAAGCATGGAAAATGGCACATCTACCTACCAAGCACTCCTGGAGTCACTCTCTAGTAGAATCAACACATCAACATGCAGGAGACTTATTCAAACTAGATTCTCTATAAAAAAAAGTGACAAAACTGTCACGCCCAAGGTATGTTTAAACCTTTTAATAAAAGTAGCTTCCTATCAAACTCTAGGGCAAAGGAGAAATACTTAGTCACCTAGTTTTAGTTCATCATATACAAGACAAACTGGAAGTGACAAATTATGTAGGGGTTAGTCTTTTGTACAGTTATACCATTTTACACACAAGTGTTCTGGAATCACAAATGGTAACTCAACAAGACTAGAGAACAAGGTATGAGGTATCTAAACAAGTGTTCTCTTTCTCCCATTACTGACCTGGTGATCTGCTTGTTACACCATGGAGACCCATAGGCACGGCCATCCTGCAGAGCTTTCAGTACAAGTAGGTGACACTCACGGTAGCGGAGCAGGAGGTCAGCATCTGCACCACTGGTGGCATCCAGTAAGCCCTCAACAGCCTAGAAGAGAAGCAGCTGGTCAGCACATATGGAAAACCTAGTCCTCCACTACTGCCTCCTGAAAAATCAATGAGCTTTAAGTACTTTTCTCCAAAAGCAGTTGTTAACCTTAAAATGTGGCAGCTGCAATACTATCTAAAAACCAGTGATCTCTGCTCATAATGCTGTAATATCCAGAAAGGTCTTATAGAAGTTTACCACAGAGAGGGCATCTAGGTAACTGCTCATTCTCCTCAAAGGTTTTAACAAAGTATTCTGCAGGTCTCTACCACGTCTTAGTGATTTTATATAAACAGCAAGAAAAAAATTGCAACTCTTTGGGCTGCAACATCAATAAGCTAATGTCTTTTCGTCAAACCCAGGTTCTAGAGTCTAATTCTATGTCTGGCTCAGATAAGAATGTGGATGAAAATAAACTGGGTGAGAAGATACCCCTGAATGCTTACTTCTATCAACAGACAGTCTACATCAGTAGAAGTGGCCAGTTCAGGTGAGGCTTAACACATGGCAGCTAAGCCAGTCCTAAACAACAACAAACCCACCTTTGCCCTCCTAGTGTAATGCAGGGTATCAGCTTATAGATCAATTTAGCTGATCAAGGTGCAGTCTAGGCTCCTGCCAAGACCTAGTCAACACAACCTGTAGAGGGTGTCCACCCCGTCTACTGAGGATGTAAAACTATTTTCACAACTGGTTTTCAGCTTTTAGCACTTTTGGCTCTATCATTGTTCCTGGATTGTAAGAGAGCAGTGGCACTTGAGTGTCTTAATACTAGTTTCCCTCACAGAGCTTGCAAAATTCTTCTGCATTTGTCATCTCTAGACACTCATCACTATAAAGCCATACATACCATGCTCAGACCCTAGGTTAGGAGTATTGTAATATGCTCTTAGTGTTATCCTTGATGTTTCAGTTATTGCAGTATAGCCCCTGTGCTCAGCACCATTAGTTTTGTCTACTTCCAGGTGCAATTCAAAGGTACTGATGAGCATATTTAAAGGAATCCAAGTTGATCTGGAAGCATATTAAGAGACTGGCTCTTGCACTTTAAGTGCAAGAGCATCCCAGTTGATCTTAATTAAGTTCAACAGACTTAATTCTCCCAGCTGCAGGGTCTCAGTGAGGAGCCTCTAGAGTGTTGGAACTTGTTCCCCTTGGTGACTTGCCTAAGTTTGGCATCCTAGAGTGCATGATGCTAAGTGTCTGCACCCTGTGTGTGATCTGTTTTTGCTTCTTTCATTTCTTAACATCTGAAAAAGGCAGTAGTGGTCCTTCAATATAATTCACTGAGTAGTTCCCCACAATATTTGTTCAATTCTAACTATGCATCTGCCAGCTAATAGGCAATCTACTGGCAAAAGGAGTAGTAAAAGCAAACTGAACTGCATATGAACTGACACAGGAGAACTTGACACTAACCTTCTGGAGCAGTCCAAGCGCGGCTATAGCATCACGGGAATTACGAGCCACTACTACAGCCTCCAACAGGCTGCGTAAGGCTTGAGCTTGTGGGTTCATGGCCAGGGTATGTGGTATGGATTGTAGGTGTTGTTCCAGTTCTGTCATACATTTATCATAGATCTGTGCTACATCATCTGTAGCCCAAGCTTGCTGTTTTAAAAGAAAGTGTATGTGTTTAGTAAGACTTGGCAAGGATTAATTATAATTAGTGTGTGGGGGGGGGTGTGTGTGAAGAGGGGGTGTTAAAGAGTAAAACAAGTATGTAGAATTCATTTAATACCAATTAATCTTTTGACTGCAGCAGAATCTCTGGCACCAGAAAATGCATCGTAGAAGACTCCTAACTCAAATGCCAATTTAATTGCTTGATTAGTGATATTTTACTTGAACGTACAGTCAGATATTGGTAGCATACTAAGTTGTGTAACTGGCAGAGGCGATCCAAATATCCCATTTTAGTTACAAGTTGGTCCATTAACAAGCTCTCAGAAATACCAGCATTGTTATCCATTTCATTCTCAAAAGTTACATATCTAGTCCTCTCAGATCCATGAGTAGCACTTCAGAATTCAACACAAAAATATACACGATGTGAGGATGGTGTTAAGTTTCCTTCAATTTGGCTGTAGAGGCCACCAACATCCCTCAAAAAAAAAGTTTTCGGTGTGCCATTAAAGCCTGATTACCCACTGGGATTCTATGTGAAACTCTGCAAGGTTCATCAAAATGGCTTTGATATTTTCAAGCCAACACACAGTTACAGAAATCTGTACCTTCATAGGCTGAGCCAAGAATCCTGTGGGCTGGGTTAAATCATTGGTAGGCAAGAAGCCGGGGACATTGCGTGCAAACTCTTCATAAACAGCCAGCTGTTTTGGGTCCACACCACCAACCTTTAATGAAAAAAAAGTGGCACGTCCTTTATTTGGCACTGACAGTGAAGAAAAACAGTAAAGGGCAAGTTGTGCAATTGCAGTTCTAATAAGTGACCTATAGCAATAGTTCTCAACCAAAAGTATGCGTACCCCTGGGGGTACACAGAGGTCTTCCAGAGGGTACATCAACTCATTTAGGTATTTGCCTAGATTTACAACAGGCTACATAAAAAGCACTAGCGAAATCAGTACAAACTAAAATTTCATACCAACAATGACTTGTTTATACTGCTCTTTATACTGAAATAAGTACAATATTTATATTCCAATTGATTTATAATTGTATGGTAAAAATGAGACAGTAAGCAATTTTTCAGCAAGTGTGCTGTGACACTATTTTTAGGTCTGATTTTGTGAGCAAGTAGTTATTAAGTGAGGTGAAACTTGGGGTACGCAACACCAATCAGACTGCGGAAAGGGCTACAGTAGTCTGGAAGGTTGAGAGCCACTGACCTATAGAGCATAAACTCAAAGCTGTACAATCCGGGTAAGAGTTCAGTGCAGGGTTGGTGGGAATCCTATATTCCCCACACCCTACTTAACTGCAAAGCAGGAAAATCCCACAGTCTATGCTGCTGCACTTAAGTATGCAGCCTATCGATTTCTTTCTGCCACTGAAAACTGCCTGCAGCTTTAGTGAAGCAGATGTCATCTTAGAAGGTGATGAGAAGCAAAAATAGATTAGAAAGATAGAAGACTCGTGACCCTCCACCACCACCACTGAAGGAGTACTGTAGACAAGCTCTAGAAGGAACACACAATATCCTCAGAGTTGAGAGGAAGGGAAGTGGAGAATTTCACAAGCAAAGTTGTACATGTTTCAGCTACTAAGCAGCTGTTTATTAGCCATGAGACCAAGGCAAAGAAATACTCATCTACTAAGTGTTGCCACCTCCTCCTGCAGTTTTAAGATTAGGAAGAGAGGGGGAGAAGAGCAACATCACCAAAAAAATTAAGCAAGTCTGTTCTCACCTTTAATCTGATCTGCTCTGGCATCCGTTCAGCCTGGTAAGTTAATACAACAGGATCACAGTACCGACGACCCTCTTGTCTAGCATGCTTTCTGAGCTCAAATTCCTGCAAAAGCAATAATATAGAGAAGTTGTCACTAGGTATTGTTTATATGTGAAGCCTCTAGAAGATAGACACTTCTATACTTACAGTTGCCAGCCTCTTGTCCATTTCAGGGCCTGCCTTTTCCACAGCTGTCTTCTGAATGAAGCAACATGCTAATTCACAGTTATCCTGAGCTAACTGTGCAGCTGCCTGCTCCATCATCTCCCTCTGCTGTGGGGATGCTGCCTATTAAAAAACAGTATATTAATGAAGGCTGTAAAAGTTTCCACTGTAAAATGCATCAGTTAATCTTGAAATCTGAGCCACTGACTATACATAATGCCAGTATCAAACAGGGATGTTCTCATGAACATGAGTCACTTTGCATGAAGTTAAATGCTTTATGTTTTATATTTTATATCAAAACTTTCAGTAAACCATGCAGGTAGGGGAGCTAACAAGCAACTTGATCAAGAAATAAAATCAAGAGGGATCTCCTGTACCTCCAGTGTGCGGAATTAAGGAAGAAAGCCCATCAGTACTAGGCTGACAGAGCAGTCGGTTCCTATGCAGGAGAAAACAAGCTTCATGTTAAACAGTCTATGGCCCACACAAACTAAGAAAAGTCATCTGCAGCTAGCAGAGTAAGTTGCTCTATTTATTCCAATGTCAAACACTGACCCTAAAAACTTCTTCCAAGTAAATCCGTCAACGGCTTCCATCTCCAGAAAGACTACGTGACCACTGCTCTACTTTAGGAAAGGAGTCCTGATGGGAAATACAGGTCACAGACAGACCTATTTTCAGGGGTACAGAACTTGCATTGCAGTAATAGGATGTGGGTGCCCAGTACCTCAGAAAACCATGTCAATATGGTTCAGTCAAATTTTCGTATACAATATAGCCTTAACTAGAAGGCCAGTATTTTTCCCTTAGCATTTACAAAGGGAAGTGTGCAGCAACAGCACAATCTATGCTACATTCAGACAGACAAGAAAGACAGGAAAAAGCATTATGAATCCAGACATTTTGGAACAGTGTTTTAGGAGCACACACAAGATGTCAAAGCTATCAGAACCATTAGTCTTCACTCTCCTCCCCCCTCCCCCCCCGCCCCATCAGAGTCTACTCCTTTTTTTTTACCATTTTCTGAAAACCAGATTGCCTCCTCTAGATATTAAAATTGGTATTTACTAACCCATTCTAGGGACACCAGCTGGATTTAACAACTGATTTAAGGTTCACCTTCTGCAGTACCTTTTTCTCTGCAGCATTATCTTTTTAACAGCATAATTTTACAGTAAAGCTAGTTTGTAATCCAGGAAAATTCTATTTTAATGCCCTGTAGCTTCAAGGGTAGAGAAATCCCTGCTGCTTTTAGATTTCTACAAACAAGGATAGTACAAAGTGTCGCGTAAGCAGTGAGCCTCTGCAAAACTGAAATAATCCTTGGCTGTCCCTTAATTCAGAAAACCATGTAAACGCAGAGATTTACCTGCTTCTGACTCTTTGGGAAACTGCCACAAATTCTGAGATTATTAATCCTTTGTTCCAGCTCATGTTATTTTGATAATCATAGCTTTAGCCATGATTGACGTAGTTAGTCTCCCAAAAAGGGAGTTGTCAGCATCTGCAGGCAAAAATCCAATGCATCTATTTTAAGCATGAAACTCAAGGTGGATGTTTGCATCATATCCAATTTTCTATGACTCAAGTCTACAGAAATTGATGATCTCACCTTTAAGAAGGCTAGACTGTCAGAAAAGAAAGATCACTTACCTTATAGTAACTGGAGATCGTCAAGATGTGTGGTCCCCATGGGACTCTCTGTACACGGGCATACGCTCGATGCATCTAAGACCAGAAGAGTATTCAGTTGGCCTGCACCTGTGCTCTACACCACCTCAAGCTCTGAACCGAGGGTATAAAGGGTGGTGCAGACCAACTGCCTCTCCAATTCCTACTCTAGCATGAATCAAGTGAGAATCCGAGCAGAGGGAAAAGGAGGATGGGACGTGAATACCCACACGGACCACACATCTTGAAGAACTACAATTACAATAAGAGCAGTAACCTTCCTTCCTTCACATGCTGGGCCGGCACTGTGGGTGAACTCCCGAACAGTGCTCACAGAGGAGGGTGCGAGGAAATTTCCCGCACTACAATTGCGGGAATGCTGAAACAAAGGAAACATCCTTGGCAGAAGCTTGCACTAGGGCAAAAATGCTTACTGAAAGTGTGAATGGAGCCCCAAGGTGCTGCCCCGCAAATCTCTGAGAAGGGGCTCATGGGTTCAAATTGAAGGTTCATATGTGCCAACAGCACCAGGTTTTAATACCGGGGGGAATGTTCTAATAATGCCTTTTAGGAATTTCACAGTTGTGGGATGATAAAAACTAAGCAGTAGTCCACTGAAGCAAGAAAGTATCAGAGGGGTAGCCGTGTTAGTCTGGATCTGTAAAAGCAGCAAAGAATCCTGTGGCACCTTATAGACTAACAGACGTTTGGTAGCATGAGCTTTCGTGGGTGAATACCCACTTCTTCGGATGCAAGTAGTCAAGCAAGTAGTGAAGCAAGAAAGGCATTAATAGCTGCTAAGTAGTGAGCTAATGGATACAGCCGATGTCTTCAAGGAGAGAAGATACTCCAGGATAAGAGGCACCGCAGACTCCTCACAGGAGATAAGTGACACTGCTGATACCAAATGGAAAAATCATTCCATGTGGCAGCATAGCCCTTCCTTGTTGAGTTTCCTGCTGTCACTGAGGATGGACTGTAATTGTGAACATGCTCTCTAAAAATTTGTTGTCCGTACAAAAACCAGACTACCAGATGGACAGAGGCTGGGTTGGGATGGATGGTCTTGTTTCCGTTCTGAGGCACAAGGTGTATGTATGGGCAAGAGGTTATCTGTAGGACAGTGGTGAACTAGAACTGCCTTGGCCACCACCAAGATTACTGTTGCCTTTTCCTGCCTGATCTTCCTGAGTCCAACCACTGTACCAGGAAGGCATCCCCTCTGGAATTGTGCCCCTGGGCAGCTTGAGAGCAATAGGCTGCATGTGTGTCTCTTTGGGTTGCAAAGGAGGTCCCAGGATGGGAATCTCTACTGCTGAAAATTAAACACTCCTGAAGAGTGCAGCTCCCACTCGTGATGCACCAGTTCCAGAGCTTGATTGCCTCCTGGCAGAGTGAGGCAGACTTCACTCCCCCTTGTTTATTATATAAAAACAGTTATGTTGTCCCACCTGATCTGGACACACATGGACCATACGAAGGGTAGCAATATCTTGCACACTTCATGCATTGTCTGAAGCTTGAGAAGACTGATATGTAATCGTGACTATCGCAGAGTTTGGAGACCCTGATCAGTAAGGGAACACACACAGATGACCAATCTCATCTGGGAGGCATCTGTAATGAGTATATTTGTGGGTGATGTGAAAACAAAGTGAACCCCCACACAGACACTGTCCTTCATTTCCTACCAGGTGAGTGATGGCCAGATGCTCTGCAGAAGCAAGACTCATTTGTCCAGGGAGACCCATCTCAAAGTGTAAACTGTCTGCAACCATGCCTGATGACACCATAAGTGAAGCCTTGCAAAGGGGGTCATGTAGGTGCATGAGGCCATATAGCATACCAGGACCAGGTAGAATTGGACGGTCATCTGGGGGCTGAGCCAAAGTTGGGCCTCTGTCCCAAGGTAAGCGAGCTTTGGCTGCTTGCACATTCGGGTTTGCTCTTACAAATTCTATAACTTGTGCAAGGATTAAAGGAGACTTTTCTGGATTTACCCGAAATCCCAAGGAAGGAAAGAGGATGAGTAAGGAGGCAACTGGCACTTGTGCTTTCTCATATGACTGTCCCATGAGCAGCCAATCTCTTAGGTAGGGAAATATTAGGCTGCCTTAGCACATATCCACTGCTACCATGGACAGTACTTTCATAAGAACCCTTAGGGCTACCAAGAGGCTGAATGGGCACTCTGTTGAAAGTGCTCTAAGTCCACTAAAGCACAGGAAGTTCCTGTGTGGGGTGAAGGTCTACATGAAAATAAGCATCCTTCAAATCAAGAGGCACATACCAAATGCCTTTGCTCAGGGAGGGGATTACAGTGGCCAGGGTAGTCATCCTAAATTTTGAACGATGAATGAAGACATTTAGCTGCAAGGTCCAGGATGGCTCTCCAGCCCCCCTTCTTTTTAGGGATGAGGAAATGTTTGGAATAAAAGCTCTTCCCCCTATGTAGGGGTGGTACGGGCTCTCCTGCTCTCATGAGAGGGGGTCCTTGAAGAGAGATAGGGAGGGAGGTTTGGAGAAGGGGCAACAAGGAATTCTATCACGTAACCAGCTGAGATAACATCCAACAGTAATCTGTCCAATGCGATATGCTGCCACATTAGGAGAAATGTGTCAGGCAGCCATCTAAGGGGGTGGTGGTGGTGGTGGTGGTAACTGCCTTCCTGGGAGGCAGGTGAGACTGAAGAGGGGAAGGTAGTGGTTTGGGCTTCTGTTATGCTGTATCCTCTAGCGCTTCCTAGGGGGCTCACAGGCTATAGGACTGGGTGGTACCGATGAGAAGGCAGCCTGCAACATTTCCTATGGAGTGCCTGGGTATATATCCTCAAAGAGAGGGTGGCTTGAGTCCTTGAGGGAGTGAAGCTACTCATCTGTCTTCTCACTAAATAGTTTTTTACCCTTGAAGGGGAGATTCTCTACTGTTCCTTGGATCGCCTTGGGAATTCTGAGAAATGCAACTAAGAAGTCTGCCTCAACCACTGGTGGCCATTGGGCAGAAAGCCAAGTCCACTGCATCGGGTAACGCCCAGAGAGATGATCTGGCAACTAGTTTCCCTTTGTCCAGGATGGCCTGGAATTGGGGCCTACATTTCTGTGTTAACTTATTAGCAAGCAAATTCTGACAGTTTATTGTAATTAATATTTTATTTGGACATTAATGCCTGAACATTCGCTATGCAGAACAGTAAGCTGTCTGATTAAGAGTTCTTTTGCCAAAGAGATCCAGTCTCCTTGCATCTTTGTACAAAGGGGTGGTCCTATGCTAGTGCATCCTGTTCTGCTCTGACTGCCTGGAGCTTGGGCAGGGTAGGAAAACAAATATTCCGCCCCCTTGGAAAGAACAAAATGGGGTTGAGGCACAGGTAGCTGGTGTGTGTCAACACATCTTAGTGGGCTCCAATCAGGCCTCATTTGTAGGGAGTGCCAATTTGGAAGGAGCTGCAGTCTGGAGACTATCCAAGAGTTTACGAGTAAGAGCTTGAACCTTTTCTAGTGGGTTCTAGAGAGTTTCTGTGATCCTCCACAATAGGTCCCGATACTGCCTATGATCATCCAGTGGCGAGGGAGAGGCCAATGCCACCACCTCATCTGGAGAGGAAGTAAGTGCTGCCGACAGGTCCAGCTGTACTGGCTGATCCTGCTCAACAAAGCAATCTGGGAAGGACTGAGGCTCCTCTCTGGGCACCAGTGTCAAAGATCACCTCCCAGTGCCCTCAGTCAGGGACTCAAAAGTACAGACCTCAGGAGCCCAAATGGTGGAATCATAAGCATACGAGTCAGTTCCCAAGGAGGGTACTACTGGTCACCAGCCCAACATTGCAGATCACGAGGGGGTGAAGGCAACTAGGAGCCTCTGGAAGCTGTCTGGGCTGATGTCTGGACTCAGAGCACCCAGGGGAACCACTGGTATCCCTTTGTGCTCGTCTGAGGAATAGGAGTTATCCAACTATTGGCGGAGCCAGCGGTACTGTGTGCATCTTGCGACCACCCAAACTGTCTCAGTAATCAGCAGTGCACTGACAGCGTCCAAGTGCCCACAGCATGGCTGGTGCTTGGGACTGGCAAATGATGTGCCAATGATTTAGGGATGTCCCTCGATACTATCCGGTCCAAAAGGATCAGCGACTCGGGATCAATGTAAAATTGCCAGGTCCTCAGGAAGAGCATATTAAGGCCTAATACAGTGGTTCTCAAACTGGGGGTCGGGACCCCACAGGGGGTCGCGAGGTTATTACATGGGGTGGAGCCCGACACGTCGTGATCGCCCAAGCCCCACTTCACCTCCAGCATTTATAATAATGCTAAATATAAAAAAAGCGTTTTTAATTTACTGGGGGGGAGGGNCTGGTATCCCTTTGTGCTCGTCTGAGGAATAGGAGTTATCCAACTATTGGCGGAGCCAGCGGTACTGTGTGCATCTTGCGACCACCCAAACTGTCTCAGTAATCAGCAGTGCACTGACAGCGTCCAAGTGCCCACAGCATGGCTGGTGCTTGGGACTGGCAAATGATGTGCCAATGATTTAGGGATGTCCCTCGATACTATCCGGTCCAAAAGGATCAGCGACTCGGGATCAATGTAAAATTGCCAGGTCCTCAGGAAGAGCATATTAAGGCCTAATACAGTGGTTCTCAAACTGGGGGTCGGGACCCCACAGGGGGTCGCGAGGTTATTACATGGGGTGGAGCCTGACACGTCGTGATCGCCCAAGCCCCACTTCACTTCCAGCATTTATAATAATGCTAAATATAAAAAAAGCGTTTTTAATTTACTGGGGGGGAGGGGGTTTGTCACACTCAGAGGCTTGCTGTATGAAAAGAGACACCAATACAAAAGTTTGAGAACCACTGGCCTAATAGAAGGAGAGCTGGCGACAGTCTTGGGTGAATCCACTGGTGCGAGTTTTGGCACAGCAATTTTCTTATGGTGTGTTCCGAGGACGAACACTCCCTCTATCCATGTGTGGTGCAGGAGTCAGTCCTGTCCCTTTCATAGACTCTTTTGGAGCAGTAGCACTTCCCAATAGCAGTGGTGCTGTCCACCATGAGCTCTTGGTGCACCCAGCCCTGGGCACAGCATCTCACTTGGGGCCAAGAGGGAGAAACAGTCCTTTGGAGTCTGGGCTTGCTGCAGGATTCTGAGCTAGAGCACGCTGGTGCCAGACTGGCACTACCCAGAGGCTCAGGTTGACAAGATGGGGAGGACGATCCAGGATCACATTGGGGCCTCATGGAGCATTCCTTTAATTGTGTACAAGCCTCAACTACTGAGAATGCCTAGTATGAGGGGGAAGTAATGGCAGTCACACTTTGAAGGAAGGTGCAATCCCCTGATGCAGCACAGGCAGCTCTCGAGTGGGTCACTAACTGGAAAGACCGGGAAAAAAGCCACGCAGGGCCTGAAGCCTGGAATCTTGGCTATCCTTAATGCCTGGAAAAGTGGGCACTAGGGAGACCGCCCTGAACTATCCAACTAGGCTTACTAAGCTAAGTATCTAAGATAAGCTACTTACAAAGACTATTTACAGAGCCAGTTCAAGTGGGAATGCTGGGAAGGCAGCAGTCACAGAAGGGTTCAGTCAGACTCCAAGTGGTAGCAAGGAACTAGAGAGGCGGTCAATCCGTACCACCCCTCATGCCCTCAATTCAGAGCATGGAAGGTACAGTGCACTGGCACTGACCAACAGACACTGCATTGAAGAATCTTCCGGTCTCAGATGACCAGAACTCATGTGAACCCACAGCAAATGCCCATAGGGACCAGCACTTGAAGAATCACAAGGACCACTTGCTGTCAAGGGAGATTTTGCTATACATTTAAAAGCTGACTGACACTGCCTGGTGCTGTACAAGACAACAGCCCGTCACAACCTGTGTGTGAAGTTTCTCTACCTCTAACAATGCATCTTGCCTGAAATCAGAGCACAGAAGCTCACTCCCTCTGTAATTTTTATGAATGATATGTATGGCAGGTGATTTACTTGATTAGGGATTGCTACCTAGTGAGAGTAGAAGGGTTAAAATGCTGCTCCTGGAGTAAAGCAGGAGATAGGTGTTTAGGTCATGTGACTCTAGAGTGGTATAAATGGGTTAAGGACTGGCTGAAAATGCCCGTAATAGTGGAGAATCTAGAAAGACCGGGGAGCCCCAAGAACAGGACAACTGATACCTAACAGTAGAAACTGTGGCAGGCAGAACATAAAATTGAGCAGGGGTCCTGCAAGAGGACCAAGAGCTGACCAGAGGCTAGGACAAGCAACAGCTTTTTGAGAGACACAGGGATCTCACCCAGGACTGTCAAAGAGGCCAAGAGGGGGAGAGAGCCAAAATGGATTCTTCAGTAGCTTGGCTGGGTACAACCCTGATGTTGGCCAGTCAGAACTGTCTTCACCTTTACTTTTCTATGCTATCTTGAGGACTTTCCCAATGCTGTGTTCCAGTTGACTAATAAACCCTACTGTTCTGAAAAGGCTGCCTGGTGTCACAGCAAATACTTGCTGAGGTGCACTAATCCCTGAAGAAGGCAAAAGTCTAGGAACAGAAGTCTTATTTGGACTTGCTGGACAGAGCTCATGGTGTGAAACAGGAGTGCTGGAGCCCAGAGACTGTCTCGAGATGCTGAAGCCATCTGGCTTACCTTTAAGAATGGGACCCCTTGGGGGGTCTGGCACACTGAAAGGGTTCCTCCAAAGGACTGTTTAAAAGCTGGGGCATAGCACAGATCCTGTGGATCTGTGACAACCTCCCACCTACCTCCACAAAGCCACTTCAAGCCAATTTATGATGAAGCAAAATATTGTTTGAGATGGGCTGACAAAATTCCTTTGAACTACAAATGCCAGGCCAAAAGGGGTATTCACTCTGTTTTAGTTAGAGAACTAAAGCAACAAATTTTTTAAAAATGCTTTCCTGGTTTAGTTTTAACACCCCAAAAGAGGATTGCACGGTCCTCCTTGACCTGGCAACAGGGTTTCTACACATACTGCTGAAATGGAAAAAAAATCTGTCAAGTGATTTACACTGTATTTTGGTGACCGTGTGATCCTGAGATTATATAAGATGTCGTCACTGTTCATTTGAAGAGAACAAAATAAAAATCCATTACAATACTTAAAGAAGAGACAAGAGGTCAAACCGTACACTAGCTATAAGTTTGCTATCCAGTCCTGGATGCATCATCAACAAGACAGTGCTATAATGAAACCCCTATTCACAGTTTCATGAGCTGCCAGGACTAGAAATTTGCAATGGTAGATATGCACTAAGTTTTTCTAGTTCCACTGAGTGTTTATCATCAATGCCATCAGTTGATGAGATCTCAGCTGCTAAAGCTGTGTTAGAACTGAAATGGAAAAATGCAAGGTGGTAGTCTAAGTTAGTATATTTTAACAGATTATTCTGATAGGTAGAAGCCTCCATCCATTGCTCTGAGTGCTTAAGCCATATCAAGACAATTACATATAACTGACTAATGCTTCAGTCACCCATTGCAATAATAGGTCTTGATCTACACTCTATGCCCCTCAGCCCTCGCAGATGAATTGGGGAGTTCCAGAGTCAAGCAGCTGTGCCAGTAGTTCCCTCAATTTAAACCAGGGGCTCAAGCACCTCTGGTGGTCTTAAATGCTGAGCTACTGCATGGAGCAGTGGTCTGAGGTTACCAGGCCCCTATATGCAACAATTTCAAAATTCTCACACACCTCCCCCATAACCACCACTTACAAACTAACATGCAGCACCAGTTTTAAATGTTCTCAACATGAAGCTCTGATCATTAAGAAGGCAGTTATATCTGGCACTACTTTAGGTTTCCAGGTCTCAAGAAATAGCCACAAGGAAAGTGCATTACAGTAAATTAGTCCATCAGGATGGCAGAGATATGGGTAACTATAGCAGAAGTTCACACCCGAGAAGTGGTTACATGGTTCATCTTTGCCAGGCAGACAGGTTACTGCTTGAACATCTTTGCAGCTAAATAAGAAATCTTAAGTTGTGAAGCTATGCTATAAATAGGAGAAATCCTCTCAGCAGAGGCGCAACATGAACTGGTGAGGCTTGTTGCTCCCCCTCCAGCTACCATCATTCCTCTCTATGGCAAGAGCCTCAGCCAACTGACTCATCCTTGCCTTCAATCTTAGAATGCAAATCTATATCATTGCACCCAAGAGGTCAAATGTGATGGAGAGCTGGGTGTCAGCTTTACTAACCCTTTCATATTCCCTGCAATCCTCAAAATCCTGCCTTGAGCCCATTACCATGCAATGGAGCCAGTCCATTATAACATGACCCCTCACAGCCATAGAAAAAGGGAAAGGGATTGCCCTTAACCAAGGTGTAAACAGATTTCTTCTGGAGCCCTAATTTTACCCCTCAAAACAGCTATACCTTGAACTTGCATGATGCTTCAACCCTCATATCTATCCAAAATGGTTCATATACTTGAGTGCTGGTGGTGAGTATGGTAAGTTTTCTGGATAATGATCTACTAAACAATTTGTTAAGGGCTGGCAGTTCATAAATTGTTTAAAACAAAACTGTATTATCTTACATTAGTTTAGCCAATGGAGAAAAGCCACAGGGGAAGCTTTAAAATAATGTGTTAGGATACTTGACAACAGCCTCTAGAAAAGCCAATAAATCAAGCAGTTTAATTGTACAGAATACTCTCAATTTTATACTGGCTAATGGAACAAATTAAGTGAATGGAATGGATGGTCTGAAGCATATATACATATACAAAGACAAATTTGTATATTTTGCCAGGAAATTTAATTTTCAGTACCAAGGGCTAATCTCCCATTGCTTTTGGATTCTATTTTAAAGGTAACAGACCCATGCACTCCAAGTACAGGAAAAGTGAAGGCAATCAGGAAGTTTTGGTTCTATGAAGTATGATACAAAGACACTAGAAGATGCATCTCAACAGTCTGTAAAGACTGAGGGCTAACAACTCCTCTACTATTTTAAGGCAAACTTAGTTCCACTTCAGCTAACCATATTGTCACACCAATCATACAAAGATTTCTTGGTTCCTGGGATCCTCTACCCCCATATTCATGATTCCAGGTAACTCCAATAGACAAGTACTCAGTTTATGGCAATGCAATTAATTAGAAAGTCAATGCTAATGAGTGGAGTTCAATGAAGTTGCACCATCTTACCCGCAGTGCAGTGGCGAAACTGTTCTTCAAGTTGGTAGCGATGCTCATCATCAGAGGTTCCCTGCAGGTAATCATGGCCATACCAGCAGTTAGGTTCCGCATCATGTGGTGTGCCGCTACACGCATGCGTGACTCCTCTGAATCCAGTGCAAAGTCCTTTCTGACTATCTGTTCACAGGTAGTCATGGCAATCTTAATGGACCGGTCTACTACTGGATGGACAAGCTCTTGCACTGCACGCTCTATAGCTTGACGCACACACTGCTTTAGCTGTGGGTGGGCCTGGAACAGTGGAATCTACAGGGGAAAATTAACACAACTTTAAGTGATTAGGCAACAGAAAGTTCAAACCAAAGTCAAAGTAGTACTCCTACATCTACTTTTAAAAAATAGTAAAATCGTAGTTCTGATTTTTTTTTTTTTAATTATTTTTAAAAGATCAGATTTGGATTGCCAAGAAACACTAGCTTTAACTGTGAATTACAGTTTTTCAGCTCACAAGACACTCCTCAGCCAGCCAACAGATACTTGTTTGACAGCATTGGTAGCAGAGTGCTTTTGGCTACAGAGAACAGAAGTAATCCTTTCAAAAAGAACTAGAGAAAAACAATCTGGAAATGAACAGAAAGCCAATTAAAAAGGGTAAGAGGCAAAGAGACAAAAACTGGGAGGTATATAGGAGATAGGGCAGCAAAACTACAAAAGCTGCAGTTTTACCTTGAAGGAATTTAAAATAAAGTTGGATTAAAAATGAAAGTTAGTATCAGGTAGTACACTTTCTTTTGAGTCCCCTGCGAACTCTGATTTTGACCTGTTGCTCTGAAAAACCCATACAAAAGGGAAGATAGGCAGTGCTATCCCAATGCACAAAAATAGAAAATGCGCTAAGTTTTTTTTTTGACCTAGTGTTACTTGCAAAACCCGAAACTAACTGAAAGAAACTAAGTCTCCTTAAAATATTTTTGTTGGTGCCGTTGTCCACCAGTGTTCCAGTGTGCACAACAGTGAAATGAGAGGCCTGTGTTCAATAGGCTTTGTTCTGGACAGCTCTTTCAGTCAGATTGCTGGTGGAATCAACTGGAATCTTAAAACAAGGTTACAAAAAGCTTCCTAATTGGAATTGAGAGAAGTGAAGCAACCAAAATTTACCGTAGGCTAACTGAAAAAGGTTCAGGTGTCCACTCCTCATTCATGACACCACCACCAGTTAGTTTAAAATACTAAACCTCTCAACCAGAGCTTCACATACAGATGAAAATTATATGAAATTAAGTATACAATACCAGCATTCTAAATTGTCGTCTAGTGCACACAGATAGGTACAGGGAAAGCATCTATTCAAGACTTAGCATTGAGGTACTCCTACATACAATTGTTTAGATAACTCCATTTAGTTCACCAAATTTCTGTGGCATTTGGTGGACAACAGAAAAATATCACTTATAACTCAACACAGAACATTTTAGTTTTGACCCATTCCACAGAGGTTTGGCTGAAGAGACTGATTTTGCATATCAGTGAAAGTTAGCGTCCTGATGGAGTAAATTCCATGCTCACGGACCCAAACATGTTCATTCTTGACTAGAAGCAGGGTGCAGTTCCAGTCAGCTAAGCAGCCTCAGCTGATCTCAGTTGTCATAACAGTAGTAAAGCAGTTTTTATGCAATCAATCCTAAACTATACTGACTTTCTACATTAAAGGAACTCAAACTGTACCTAAAAAAATTTAGCCACACCTGTGCTTTGTGTACGTCTGTAAATTGTGTTTACTCTAATCGACTGCATTCTACTGAGGCATAAGTTTTGAAAGGATCTTTAAGGGTGGATAAAATATAGCCTATTGCAATAATCGTTCCTGGTGGTGGATAAAAATGTCATCACCTCTTCTACATTAGCAAGGTTAGACCATAACTACTAGTGAACAACAGAAAAGCATTCTTAGTTACTGCTGCTACCTGGAACTGAAGAGCAATCAGGCATTCAGAAGTAAAAGACTGAATCTCTACCACAGATTGGACTTACTCCAGTAGATGTGGAGGTGCTAACTGCACTTCCCTTACTACAAAATCAATTTCAAATTTGGTTCAAGTCACAAGGTACAGATGGGTGGGCCTCATTCTGGTTTCTAGTAGATGCTAGCCTAAAAAGTGTAGCCTGATTTAGGGTGTACTGATAATATTAATTTGGATAATATGGGAATTTATTAATTTAATTGTATTTGATTTTAATAAGAATATTAATAATTATCATTAATATTAATTAGTATGGGTTTTAGGCTCGCCATCTGTTTGATCAGAAGATAAAAGTTCTTGTCCTGAATCAGGCTCCACAGAATTTATAAAGGACCCTCGATGGTATGACAGGAAGCTCACACTGAGACAGATATAGCCTTAAAGACTTATTAAAATTAATAATAGTAAGTAAATGGTAAAATACCCAGAGTTACAATTGCATTACTGCTATTCAAAAGATACATATGATAATATAGTATTATATGCAACAAAGCTTTGGTTAACATACTCACACCCTTCCTTGATAACCTGGTGGTAAGAGACACAGGAACAGCCTTGCGGTTCAGATTTCTCAATTCTTGAGTGAGGGATGCAGTGCTTAGAAAATGCTAAGAGCTATCAAAGCTGACTAGGGTTTACTTGACTAACAAACTTAAATCAAAACCTAATAAACTAAGAATCAAACTTAGGGAAACCTAGTTCCTTTTAAACAAAGTTTAAGAAGAACAAGTATAGCCTACTAATAGTAGCAGTCATCGTAGATCGATAGAATAGAGTGGAGGAAGTAAGTGAGAATAGAGATGGAGTAAAGTGAGAACTGGAGCAAGTGAGAACTGGAGTACTCTATTGAGGTGGTTACCTCTTTTATAGGGCAAATGCTGGAAATCCTTCCTCTTATGCCCAAATTTCATTCCTCACCCACAGAAATGTTAGGGTACACTTACCGCATAGGCTAGTATGTATGTGCGTATTGATGACAGGTATGTACCCATATCAGTCTCTTGTGGTATACTTGTTAAGTCTGTGGGTACAACATTGAAAAACCCCCTATGCCATTCTCCATTGTCTATTGGTCTAGATAAAAGGTCAGACATAGGCGTGGGCACTCATCTATTTAGAGAAGCTATAGGTCAACTTTGCTTTCCGAGTAAGAGGTCTTAATATAGCTATGCTAACTTTGCTTTAGCTTAACATACAGGATATGGCCTGTAGGTCTCTTGCATTACAGCCAAACTTACTTTAAATATAAATCTATAAACCTATTACAATAAACCAAATACTTAAACTATAATAAAAGATTATATACACACACGCGCGCACACACACGCGTGCACACAGGTTAGTCCTATAGGCTACAAAAGTTTCAAGGCAATTTGACACCACTCATAGGAGGAGCTTAGTGCAGAAAGAACAGTTCTGGCAGGACATAAGGACTGACACGTGTGTGAAAGACGCAGACCACCTGCATACATTGTGCTTAACTCCAGTCAACATAACTAGTTCCTCAATTTCAGAAGAGTGCTTTTTGGTGAAAGTGAGAGAGCTCCTGCAGGCCATCGTCTACTCTGGACTATAGAAACTTTCTGTAACAAACCACAATGAGCTCTAGTACTTACAGTCGGATTTAGAGTAATGTGCGGAGCCAGCCCTCCCAGAGAGTAGACGTTGATGTCATGATAACTGTACTGAGGTTGTGGAGGAACGGATGCTGTACAAGTGGTGTTAGTAGCTGGGGTTGTAGAAGCAGCTGTAGAACATAGAAGTTGTAAGAATTCTTTAGTAGATTAGAATTAGCTTCTTTACTAGAAACTAATTCACTGAGAAACTAAAATTCTATGTTTGCCTCATACACTTGGTGAGTACATCATTTGAAAAATTAAGTTTTTACCATTTAATTGCAAAGCTTCTGAAAAAGCAGGGTGATAAGCCAGTAACAGCTTACACCATCTCTCCACCTTAGTTTGTAGAAAGACAGCATTATTTACTGTATCATGCACAATTATAGCAATCCTTGGCTGACTTTCTGCAAGTGCACCTTGCCACCCTCCCCAGCATACAGTATTTACAGGTTTTCCATGGAAGAACAGTCCACGGCATAATTTCCACTCATTTCTTTAGACTAAATTACTTATTTTTCAATAGTTTAGGCTTCTCACTTCATTGATGTCCCAGTCTGTGTTCAAGCACTAAGACTTTGTAATTGTACACTTTTCATTCAAGCCCCACTACATCAGATTCTTTTGTGAGATAAGCTACACAGGACTGCTTACTTTATGCTATTACACTTATGAAGAGTTTAAAAACAATCCTGCAGCTCAATAAGTAATGCTCACTATCCTGCTTTTTAGTTTAAAGCCATTGTGTGTACAGACACCGAGTATGTGGACAGTTTTGGTACATCCTTTGCTGGGGACTGCACCTTGACACCACGACATGTGAATGACCCAAGCGCTCTACAAGTGGGAGTTTTACCTCCTGGTAGGGCCATTCAAGTCAGACAGGTCAAAGGATAGGGACCAGATGAAAAGCAGTCTACTGGTCCTCCAGATTGGGGGAATAGGCTAAACAGCATATCCTTGTAAAAAAAATTGAGATAGCCATTCTGGCAAACAGCATGACAAATACGTGAGCCTTATTTGTCCCCTAAGTGATATCTGATAATGCAGGAAGGATTCTGTTTTTGGTACATGCAAACATGTCTAGAAGCTTTCTAATCAATTCCTTCTCCAAATTCTGGGCTCTCGCCAAATATAAACTCACTAAAAACTGCTGCTATAAGTAATTTAGCAAGCCTCACTAACTTCAAAAGCAGCAGACTGTATTTTTGCAATACAGCTGAAACTTCAATTACTTACTGGTTGTTGTGATTGGTAGTAGCTCCTCCGGCTGTTTTACATCCTTCTTTGGAGCAGACAGCTGTTCATCCAAATTTTTCAACCGATCTTTGTCTTTCAGGAGGTTTCCAGGTTTCAGCTCATTGATGTCTAGTGCAAGGTTCTTGCAGAGCACCTCAATCTCAAATTTCAGATTTAGCTGCACAAAATTCCAGTATGATCATTTTAGGTTACACTAATAAGAGAACCCCTCTATGTTTCCCATTCTACCCCTCATATCTTAAGACTCTAGGCATTAGACCAATATTCTGCAAGGGGACTGTCTAGAAGCACCGAAGTTAGCACCATGACTAAATGAGGCATCTAAATTCAGCAATACTTTAAAAGATAGAGTTGAGAACTGAAGTTTGGAAGTCCAACAGTATTCCTGCATTACATTTTGCTAAGCTGATCAGTCAAGAAAATCCATTAATGTTCAGTAAGTGTAGAAAAAAGTTAAAGCAACTTACTTTTAAGTCATGTTCTTGATGCAGCTCAGCTAAAACGTTCATGATTGCCATCGTCCAGGGGTTTGGAGGCCTGAAAACCTACCAGAGAATTGGAGAGAAGTGTGTCAGACAAAGCAATTCCTTTCCAAAAGGTGTAAATTAAAACTCAGCACAAGTGTACTTTAAAACCATAAAACACGTTAACAGCAATTTGTATTTGTATGGCTGTGAAAGAGTGATGACATTTTTCAATAATGGTGTTTATGTAGAGTACAGCAATATTCTACCCCAGCAGTATGTTTGGGGAAAAAACTCAGTTTAGCATTAAAGAAAATTTAATGTGAAGTTAATTCCAAACTGGAACATTAGAAGGAGCCAGTTCATTGTGGTTTTCATTTGCCAGATCAACAGTGCCATTGCAGAAGTAGAACTGGAGAGACACAAAAGCTGATCCAGGAAGGAGAAAGAGACACAAAGCTAATGAGGTTTAGAAGAAAACTGGGCTCTGGGACTTTCCCCATTTGTGGGCAAACCGAGGAACAATGAACAGCTGTTTAAGCACATATTCCAACCAACCCATTCTTCCAGAACAAAGTGCAACATCTACAAGATATCTTTTCCCTTTTCCCCAGGTCACAATCTCTCTTTACACACCTTGTTTCCATCCATTTCCTTCCCAATCACCTGACATAAGATATTTAGTTTTGAATGAATAGTTTGTTTAAAAAAATCCAGTTAGTTTACATTTGTTACATTACAATATTTATTTGCTAGTTAGTTTGGAGACCCACTTCAATAGTTACGTCTCAGTTAACAGGTTTGAGTTCACTTACCACACTCCTGACACTGGATTCTAAGACTTTGGCAACAAATGGTACTACATAAAGCAACTCCTGTTGCCCCTTAACATACGCCTCCAGAAGTAACGATTTCACATCCAAATCCTAAAACACAAAAATGTGTCAATTAAACTTGGGTGTGGGGCGAGATGCACACTCCTATTTCTTGTAGGGCTACAGTTTCATTATAGCATTGACATTTGCTGAATCAAGACAGCCTTAGAATTTTATGGAGCTGCTACTTTTTCTGGGAAGTAATTACTTTGCACACAAGATAGTAAACATTTCAAAGTGTACCTAATATGTGTATTTATGGGGACAAAGTTACTTAAATCTCGCAAAAGTATGGATTTTGGAACCTTTGATAAATAAGGTATAAAATGTTTAAGATTTTTAAACCACAGAATCAGATTTTTGTACTTCAGCAAGCTTATTGTACAAAAGGTAAGAGGTTCCAGGCTAAAGTTCAGCTGAATTTCTTGACTTCAAATCCGTCACAAGCGTAACAAGGTTTTTGGGGACAGATTAAATGTGAGCTCACCGTGTGCAAGATGGGTTTATTTTTAGCCAACGTGATCATTCCCAGCCAGTGGCCAAGGTTCTTCAGAAGGGAACGGTCAGAGAAGTTGGCTGCAGCTTTATCTGATGTCAGTAGTACCTAACGGATGATTAAAAAGAACAACTTAGACAAAACTATGAGGTAAACACCCAAAGCCAATTTAAGCATTTAATACACAGACTTTAGAAAGTCTTGAGTTCTAGAGCACTGAAGTATTTAGCTGCACTTTAACCATGAAGGAGACAGTCCTTTGACTTTAGTACACTGAAACTATGGTTTGTCAAGTTTCTAGGAATAGTCCCCTACTAGCCTGTAAGGAGAACTACAATAAAAGTTCTTCTCCTTCAAGGAGCCTTAAAACGTAAACTGACAAAATCCAGAAAAATACAACTTCATGCCAGGACTACCACACCTATGTATCTTGAAAATCAGCAATCCAGAACTCTACACAACAGCTAGAAAACCCTCCTATCTAGTGAGATGGGTGTGGGTGAGGTGATGACCTAATAAAAATAGGTCAACTTCTGTTGGAGACACACAAGCTTCGAGCTTACAGAAAGCTCTTCAGGCCTGGGAAGAGTACTCGGGCCATGTCTACACTACAAAATTACATTGACCTAACTTATGTCAGCATAGAGACATTACAGTTAAACCACTTGTATGCACACTTGGCTCCTTGTGTCAGTGGTGTGTCTCCTCACAAGGAGCCAAGTGTGCATACAAGTGGTTTAACTGTAATGTCTCTATGCTGACATAAGTTAGGTCAATGTAATTTTGTAGTGTAGACATGGCCCAAGTACTCTTCCCAGGCCTGAAGAGCTTTCTGTAAGCTCGAAGCTTGTGTGTCTCCAACAGAAGTTGACCTAATAAAAATAGGTATCACCTCACCCACACCCCGTCTCACTAGATAGGAGGGTTAGCTGTTGTGTCAGTGTGGGGCATTGTGGGACAGCTCCTGGAGGCCAACAAGTTGACATAAGCAACGCAGTATCTACACTGACACTGTTGACCTAATTACATCAACCGTGACTCTACTCCACTCAGGTAGTGGTGTTACTAAATCAGTGTAGAGAGGCACTTCTGTTGGAGGAGACAAGTTTCAGTGAAGACACTTTGGCATCTAGGTCAATGCAATGCAATGCAATGCAGTTAGGTTGAGTTAAGCTGTCTAGTGTAGACCAGCCCTTAGGTGTCACCACTAAATACAAGGTGGAAAGGATTGTTTAGTGTAAGTAGCTAATGCACATTTCCAGGGACCATTCAAGGTGAAGTGGCCTGTTAACATCACCTTCAATGGTCCCTGGAAATGTAGCTTAGCTTCTTATGATTAAGAATTTGTTTCACTTCATATTTAGCTGTGACACTGAGCACATTTCCCAGCTGTGAAGAAGCCTTGTGTAAGCCCTCGAAAGCTTGTCTCTCTCACCAACAGAAGTCTATCCAATAAAAAGGGTATTACTTCACCCACCTTGTGTCTCTCTCATATCCTGAGACCAAACACAGCTACAAAAACACTGCATACCTCCCATATAACGGCATGTAAACCATCAGCAGTGAAGCATAAAGTAGTTAGTTTCCCAAACAGTTTGAGTCACTTCTGGTCTCTGAAGACCTTTTAAACATGTAGTTCTGTTCCTTAGCTTATAGTAGCATCAACCAAATGGTAGGTCAGTTGTGCTCTGAAGAGTGCTAAGGAATTATTTTGCACTACAGCGTAACCTATAGTGGAGAGAAATCCCATCCACAGGTTTAAAAATAGTGCTAACTGACATACTGATAATTCACTCCTGTTTTTCATTTTCCCCTTGCCATTTCTACAAAATTCCTTGTTAAAATTGGGCTGGATTTAATCTTCCCCTGCCTGCACTTCCACTTTCATTTTTAACTCCCTTCTAACTAGGGGTCACCAAATGAAATTAATAGGCAGCAGGTTTAAAACAAAAGGAAGTATTTCTTCAGACAACACAGTCAATCTGTAGAACTCTGCCAGAGGATGTTGTGAAGGCCGAGACTAACAGGATTCAAAAAGGAACTAGATAAATTCATGGAGGATAGCCACTGATGGACCTATTAGCCAGGATGGGCAGGGATAGTGTCCCTAGCCTGTTTGCCAGAAGCTGGGAATGGGAGACAGGGGAATGGATCACTTGATTACCTGTTCTGTTCATTCCCTCTGGAGACCTGGCATTGGCCAATGTCGGAAGAAAGGATACTGGGCTAGATGGATCTTTGGTCTGACCCAGTATGGCCGTTCTTTTGTTCTCCCTCATACTTCTGTTGCCAAAGCAGTACACAGACTATGCTTCCCTCAAGCTGCCTTTCTAAGTGCTCCTTCAGTATTTTCCTACTGCCTTCACACCTTCCATGCAATCTTTTCCACTTGAGAATTCTCTGAGAAAAATGGCCACTATCATTCATGCAAACCCTTAAAATTAAGGCACGTGACTTATGGATTAACAATGAAATACTTTGCAGAAGACATTTTTAAAAACATGATTGCCTTGAGATTAAGTTTATCCAGCAGTATGCCCAGTATACTGTGTATCTGCGTGGCTTTGCCCATTTAACTCAGGGGGTTGTCTACAACAATTTACAAGGGTACAGTTAAACCACTGCAAATCCCTGTGTGGATACTTACTTCTGTTTAAGACTATCTTGTTTAAGTTTAGCTATATATACCAATCAACTTAAGCAAAATCAAAAATAACCCTGATTTAAAACAAGTAAGAGCATCCACACAACCTTTTCACTAGTACAAGTGAGTTGATTTCTAATCACACCTTTAAACCAGCCAGAACTCTTGCCATTTAGACAAGTCCTTCAATGGTGTAAACTGTAGGATCAAGGATCGACACCCCTATGGTTTTGTAGGGCACTGTACACGCACATGGTATTTCCCAAACCCCCCAAATTCATACATTTTATTAGAAGCTTGCTAGATTCATCATGTTACTGCATGTCTTATTTAAAAGGACTCTGGCACTAGAGTGTTTTGTTTCACAAATCCTACGTAGTGAACTAGTCAGTTCTAACAGGACAATTTCATTTCTTCAATTTATTACACTGAATGACATCTAAGATATCTATTAACTGGTCAACATTTTCTTGGATATGCATTCAAGAAGGCTCTATCTGCAACTCTGATTCTTGGTACAAATAATAGATACAGTATTTCATCTGATCATTCACTACCGTCTGCAAGCACAAGTATTTAAAGTCTATCCCATCTGCAAGAATGTTACTATAAGAAGAAGTTGAAAATTAACAAGTCACTGATAGAGGAAAAAAAGTGGCAACACGCTGAGATCAAGGCAGTTTACACACTGAAGTCTTAGTTGTCAGATTCAAAACCTAGTTATCTAAACCTAAAGCGTTGTTATACTAAATAGGTTTGTAACTAACATAACAGATAACTAGCAGCCAAAAAAATGTTGATAGCTATATCCTATTTCCTGACATAAGCTCAGTTACCCCAGGTCTGCTGAAGCATACTTTTTGGAATTTAGTAGTCCTGTCAAAAACTTACTCTAAAGGAACTAAAAATTAAGGGGTTGCTCCCATTTCTACAAAGTTATGATTTTAAAATCATGACCATTTGGACAGTCTTCCCATTTTATATGCAATTCTGAACGGTTTAATATAAAGATTTAATACAAATGTTTCAGAAAAGCATTTTTCAAATTTTGCTTGATTTATGTATGTTATCAAAACAGTTAACTAGTTTATAGAAAAACAAGTAAACAGCAGTTGAAAACACTACACCTGCCCTGGAGTCTCCCAAGCTGTTCGTTTTATAGCCCCAGTTTCCTTTTAAAGAAATAGTCTTTCCTGTGCTACTGTTTGAAATAAACACTCCCCCCTCCCACACACAGAAGTTACCTATACGGAGTGCTGTCAAATGCAAACATTTTCCCCTCTAATCTTTCACAAGTTTTTAGTGGGGCTTTGGAGCCGTGCTCTGGCTCCGCTCCAGCTCCAGGCAAAAACCTGTAGTTCTACTGCTCCGGGCTCCAGCTCCAAAGCCCTGGTTTTTAGGTATAATTCTCCAGATGTAAGTGCAGTTTTTACATTGATTGTGTCCCTATCAATGTCTCTTTACATTACTCTAAATGTTAATAACCAATAGGCAGAGTCAATAGAAAGAATAATACACCATGGTAAGGTCTCAGTCTTATGGAGGCATGCGGTCTGCCAAGGAAAAACGTCCTTCCCCCATGACAAAAGAGCTTCATAATGAACTCCTGTCCCTGTCAACCAAGCCTTGCAGGAGACAGTGCTCAGCCAAAACAGTAGCACGGGCAAACACCAAACCTACTCAAGGTTTAGAAAGGACCATCTAAAGGCCAATTACAGTACTCAAGGCACTTTTCCTACCCAAATTATGGGGGGGAAAAACTGTTTGTCTACTTGGTAAATTATGGATAATTTAGAAGTTTCACACCATATTTGGATAGTGTTGCAGTGTCTGTATTATTGATAACTGCAATTAAGCATGAGAAGAAAAGCAACATACTACTCACCTTGATATTTCTGTAGGTTTCATTCAGAACCATCTTGTTAAACTCTGGATTCTTAAGAGTGTCAAGGAAATTTGAATATAGGCTGTGAAAATTTGGCTCAATACTGACTCTCTTCATCACAAGATACTGTGAAACCCAAGGCATGAACTCTTCTTTCACAGTTTCCTTCAGCTCCTCAACCTGGCTCCACCACAAAACAAAGTCACAGAAATTAGGATGAAAACAGATTGGGGGGAAATGACTTGACCAGTACTGATAAATGTTACTAAATATTTTAGTGTTTGTTTTGACTGAGTGATTCCAGAACCATTTTGGTCATTCAAGGATTACTTTAGCCAATGAATCAACTTAAGTCTGTTTCAAGCACTTGAGTGCAGTAACCCCATCTTTTGTGAAATGCTGGATATTTACTGCATTACAGATTAAAGAGTTTAATTTAGTATCATTTACTGAAGGACAGCCCTGGACATTGAAGGTGTCTGTTCACAGAACAGAGACCATGGGTGGCAGCCCCGGAGCAGGTTTCTACTATTAGTGTGTACCTAAACTCTAACCTAGAGACTCTAGTGGAAGAGGAGAGCAGCTTAATCTCTGACTATACAATCCTTAGCTCTGATTATCAAACAGATACTAGTTGTGGTTGCATTTTCTGCAGTGTGAATACTTGTCTAGATCACACCAAAAACAGCCATCAAAGTATTGTCCAAACAGTGATACGACTAGTACAAAACTTCTTTATTATAGCAGTTACCTACTAGGAAGTGTTCCCCTGAAACCAGAGGGGAATAGAATGTGACAATACACAGTTCTAGTTTAGACAAAGGATGTTGCTTTGTGAAGAGAATGAAGCAGCATCATTGAACAAGAGCAGTTAACTATTCAAAGATTACTGGATAACATATTTCTTTGATGTGAAAGAGCAACACTAACATGGTCATTACTATTTCATCTTGGTACTCTTATCTTTGGGAGAATTGTTGAAAATAGCATGCAAAGAATATCTTTTAGAAGGGCACACTTGAAACTATTACTAACTTTTTAAAATGGACTAGATTTCAAGTACTTAGAGCTGTCCCTGAACTTGCCATCAATTTAAAAAAAATATAAAAAAATCAAGTGTTGCTGTGACAGGCCTACCCCCAAAACTATTTTTTAAAAGACCAAAAAATTTAAGCAATGAGATTTCAAGTAGATCTCCTTTTTAAAAAAAAAAAAAAAAAAAAAAAAGGGGGGGGGGGGGATTATTCAATGCAGTGCTGTAGGAATATACATCTTCTAGTCCCACAGTAGAAGGGCTACTAACTCAGACTCTGAGATGAGAGGAAATTAGTTAATATTCTTACAAAACATAGTTGTAGTTAGATTAAGATCTACAAGGTTTGTTTTTGCAAGAATTTCTGTTCACCTTCATCATCCATGATATTAGAACAGATTACTTCCTGCTAGAAATAGGTAATAAAATGAAACAAGGTAACATTCTGCCACACTTGCCTTCTGTGTCATATTTGATTGAGACAGATTATTGAATATGAAAGCAATTTTTTCCTGAACATTTTCTGGGGGCTCCACGATTCTCTCAGTTTGATCTGTTGCCACTAGCAAGGTATCGATGTTGGTAGTATTAATGGAAGGCTGTAAGAAGATAATGACAATTAAGAAAAACATATTGCAAAGAGGGACAGTACTAAGAGGCAAAAGGTCAAGGAGGACTTTTGTTCAGTTTAATAGTAAAGTTAGCACTTTGATCTTCTATTGAGAAAGGTGACTTAAAAAGAGTGGAAAAAGCAGTGTTTATGAAGTGTGAATATTCAACCCAATCCCCATTCATTAGGTCTATAGTTCCCCTTTTTAAAAAAGGCACCCTGCAACATGAAAACCATGTTACCCCCTTAATATTTTCTAGCCAAAAAGCAAAATTAGCCAAAGACTCATTGGCAAAAGGCTGGCCTGCGAAGAACAAAGTTACAAGCTTTTTTGATTGGTAGTAAGAAAGAGACTAAATGCTTTAAGCTACAAATATGAAACCAAACAGGATCACAACTTGACAACCTAAAATATAAAACTTCATGACTGGTTAACCCCTAGGTACTCACTGAGAGCCAGCCGTTTCCATAATTCTGTTGATCTCCCAATAAGAGCCCCATGAAGCGATGGGGTAACTTACCGGCACATCCTTTTTGAAGCTGACTCCAGTTGGTCGGGTGATTGTAATGGTTTTTGCCACAGTAGTGGTGGTGGTGGAGGTGGTTACTATAGTGCTGACTTGGCCAGCAAGAGGAGCTTTTGCTGGAACCTGGGCCTGGGCCTGAGCCTGGGCAAGTGCAATACTTCCAGGGGTGGTGATTGAACCCTGCATCTTCACAGGAGGATCTCTGGATTGCTGTCCATATTCAATGTACTAGAGTAAGGCAGACAAGAGACGTACTGAAATTCACACAGGTAGCAATGAAACTGCATCCTAATACTAGAGTCCTCCCAACTCTAGTTCACCACATTGAACTTTACAGAAAGTTGCAGTCTGGAAATTTTGTAGGAGAGTTTCTGGGTAATTCCAGAACCAGAATTAAGTCACTCCGTATGATGTATAACATTTGTAAATTCACTTGCAAAACCTAGAGATGAACTCCCTGTTAAGAGAAGTTCTACCAGAGAAGCCTCTTTTCAGTCCCTGTTTATTTAATGGTAAAGGAGAACTGGATGGTATGGCCTTCAAAAGGCATGAATGCTATCCCCAAGCTAGAGAGGCTGCTGCTGAGTGCCACAAGGCTTGACTCCCTTCCAAGTCCACAGACAGACAGACTGCATTCCCCACACTGCTGGCCTGCGGAGTGAGAAAAATATAAGGGGAATGTGTGAACATCAAAAGACCTGCTATGCAGAGTGGACAAGAAAGACTTCAATGACAGTATAAAGATAGAGGACGCCTGAACTATGCAGTGATCAAGGAAAAAGCCAGTTCCAATCTCTCAAATTTCTGCACCCACAGAAGTAATTCTACAATGGTTAACATTGTCTTTCCATAGTGGTGCATTTGCCTAGATCAGTGGTTCTCAAACTGGGGGTCGCAACCCCTCAAGGGGTCGCAAGGTTATTATGGGGGGGGGGGTCACAAGCTGTCAGCCTCCACCCCAAATCCCACTTTGCCTCCAGCATTTATGATATAGTGTTAAATATTTTTAAAGTGTTATTAATTTATTTATAAGCAGGTCACACTCAGAGGCTTGCTGTGTGAAAGGGGTCACCAATACAAGTGTTTGAGAACCACGGGCCTAGATATTTACAATGCACAAGTCAAAAAGTACACAGATGTCAGATGTATCACTTAAACCAATAATCAAATAGTTGACAGCTATGAGATTTTGCTTTATTTGTGGAGTAAAGGTATTGTCTACTTGATGTCATGGCAGGCCTTTATTTTTACTGAGCTGCAACTAAACATTCAAAAGTGTGGCCTTAGGATAACCTTCTGTACATGCCTCCCCCCACCCCAACAGAAGGATCATTGAGACAAACCCATAATCAACATTGCTTTTACTGTTTGGACTACAGTGCATTCCCATTATTTTGATCAGACCTTCAGGAACCTAGTTCTTCTGCCCCTTGTTTGGATTACTTTTAGCAGGTCTGAACACATAATTTGATCATTAACCACAGAAGAGAGGCATTTATCCAATAGGGAAGCCCAAAATTCTGAAGACAGGAATATAAACCCAGAGAAGATTCATGGCAAGGATTAGATCTTAGACATTAATACATGACAGCACTTTTTAAAGTGGCAATATGCCCTGGATGGCCATATGGCTACACAGGTTAGGCACTTATTTCAAAACGAGCAAGCCAAATAAACTTACAGAAAAATGGAAGGCACTGGTCCCTACCCCTACTGCCATTCCCCCAAACCCAAGGAAAACGCATTCAAGTCTATAATTTGCTCACACAAAACATTAAAAAATTGTTTGTATTTTGTTTTTATGGACTTGTACTGTCATACAAAACTTATGAACTTTTAGGCCATTTTTAATGCAAATAGAAATCAACTCAATCGATTGTTTCTCAAATTAATGAATTAGTTCTATCATTTTTAAACACTCACCTCCTGTAGGTGATGAGGGAACTGTATAAAGTGACTAATAGAAGCCAAGTGCTGACAATACTGGGGATAGTCCTTCAATCTGTCAACAGTAAAACTATCCATTAGTCAGAGAGAAAGCATGAGCCCTGATCAAGAACATACCACAGAGCAATATAAACTGGTTACTGGCTATGTTGCTCCCTTAACACATCAAAGTTGCTTCTAAACTTTCCAGCTGTGCTACACAAGTGATTTTTGTAAGAGGATTTGTTGCAAAATAATTTGAGAGCAGTTACCCTTGCATTGCACTGCTATTAAGTCCTATTAACCCATCTATTCCCAAATATTTAACACCTAGACAGTTTACTATTTAGCAAGGCAACCTTACTAGATGCTAAATTTTGTGTTTGCAGTAATGGCAGCTTGATTATACTTTTAGTTTAATGTTTAGAACTACCCCTATACCTGACAATGAAGCCTCTCCCTGTATGTACAGTGGTTTTATTCTGTGTATTTGCGAATGCAAGATAGAGCACTACTAAAATTGATGAAATCCCATGTATAATGGTATGTGTATTTTACCAAGAGAGAAGTAACAGGGGCTGCTAAAGTATTGGGTATGTCAGTCTTGACAGTGCCATTTTATTCTGCTAGGCTATAGAATGTTAATAGCTGTAACAAGACATCCAGCTATATAAAACAGACCGCTGTTTGTATCTTAAATGTAGCCTGAAATATTCCAAGGCTGGATAAGGTGGTAAAGAAGAAATTGAGGAATAAAGGCAGAAGCATCTCGGGTAGAATCATGTTTTCAAAGCATACATTTAAAGGTGCTAAATTGGCACCTTTTAATTAAGGAAGTCTTAAATATAAGGAAGACGACTTTTCCCTTGTGTCTCCAGTGATACTTATAATAGAGCCAGACTTTCTGGACAGTTTCCCCATTTGCAAACAGCCTATATTCCTTGCCCCAAATACCTGGGAAAGTCTCGAAGTGTCTGAGGAAATGGTCTCTGGCAATATTTCATAGGCATTTTGTGGAGAGGGGAAAAATTAAGCTATCTGCATACGTTTCAGCTAGCAGATAGTGAAGTTTCGAGATTCTTTGTATTACTACAGGGGTATTTTCTTGTAACCCTACAGATAGCCAGTTAAGTAGAACATTCCACAACATGGCTCATCCGAGAGGATTTAACACTTTAGTGAGGGACTAAAATTTGTGTTCTATAGCAGCACTTAGTGTCTGACCAATCTCACACTTAAGTAGTAATTTAAGTTACTCTTGAATGATAAAGATGCACATGTAGAGAATTAGATTTAATAATTATTAGATTTAATAAAATATGGTTTGAATGTAGTTTCGACCCATGTTGACTATATTTAACACAAACTGATGATCTTAGGTGGGTTTTATATGTGAGCTTGGAATTGGTGAATTATGTTCAAGTTGTGAGATGTGCAAGTATTATGACATACCATTAATCCTGTATTGCTACTACTAAGCATATGACTAGAGCAGACATAAGTTTAATAAGATATCCCAATGCATTTTTTTTTTTTTTTTTTTTTTAAAGATTACAAAAATCACTCACCTATTTTTAAATCTATCTAGTGCAGCAATACCAAAATAGTACATTTTGGATGCAAAAGGCTTTCGTAAGGCTTCAAGAACATAGCGCAGGGCCAGGCCCAATGCCATGTAAGTAACCAGTCCTTTCTCTATTATCCCACCAAAGAGGCAGGCTGTTATGTGCAGCTCTTTGTCTGGGTATTGGGGGAAAAAACGGTACTCCTCAAACAAGTTCCTCAGCATACAGTTAAACACTTCTCGTTCCCGCTTAATGTTGGAGTCCTTAAACCTCTGTAGCATTTCTAACACCTGCAAAGAAATAGAAACTGTTACCAAGAGACTTATTTCATCTCAGCCCTTTCACACCAGTGGGTTCAAGAGCACCTGCAACTAGTCGCTAATGTAAATTGCACTGGGAAAACCCAATTCCCAGTGCAAAACTGCCAAACCTGAGGGCAGGGATCTATATGTAAAAAACTCAAGAACTTTTTTTTTATTATTATTATTTAAAGTCTTGTCAAGAGATGGCGGGACAACTAGCTTTTAGTGTAGCTGTTCCGCAGATTCTGTGGATGCTAGAAACCTCATCTGTTTGTACTGTAGCTTTCTTACAATTGTTCAGGTCAGTATCTTTTTTGCAAAAGCTTTTGAGTAGTTTGTCAATCTGATAGCACTGCTACATTTACAGGTCATGTGGCTTCATCTTAGCTGTACATATTCAAATTGGGCTAAGTTTATGTACATAGTATCAGCCCAAAAGTATTATTTTTTAAAGCACTGAAAAGTGCAATTATGGTCAGAAAAAGGACGTTTTTAAAAAAACCAAAAACAAAAAAACCCACTACTTCAGTCAGATCTGCTCTCTGCATATCCCAGCTGATGTCTGCTTTAGGCCTTATTTTATTTTAAGAAAGACCTCTTGTTAGCACAGTACAGCTAACAGAAATGAGAAAGAAAGCTAGATTTTATTTGGTTCAGAGTAAATTCTGATTGCAGAATCATCATCGGGATAATACACAAGTCACACACCCCTCATTTGAATTTCATTCTAAGGTTGAGTTTGTAGGACTGGCAGTTATACAGATCTTTAGCTGTAAAACTGATTGAGTTTGATCAAAACATGGAATCCCAAGAAGTCATTTTAATTAGTATAATAGTTTTAAATCTTCCCCAGGAATCTCTAAATAGTTATGAAAGTAACATTCAAGGCTTCACAACAGGAGTGTTTCAAGCACACAGTAAGGAACGAGTGTGCAAGTACTTTACATACCAATTGTGCACCTGAGCAATAACTCCAATTATGCCCATCTGTGCAAATAAAATGTCAGACTGTCCTAAGTAGTAGTCTCATATGCAAGTAAACTGCTTTTAAAAAGGCAGTTTTTCTTCAAACCTATGGCCTTGGCGAAAGGAATAAATAAGCAAAATCCTATTTTACTCAGGTCAAATGGACAGTTTATCAATTTTCTTCAAATCCTCATACATTCTAGTTTGTCAGATCAATACTTCCGACATGCTTGCTTCTGAGTTAAAGACAATCCCTTGAATGTCATTTTAGCAGAGTAATTACTTTCATTCTAATTTTTCCCCCCTTCAATATACATGAATTGGAAATTCAGCATCAGATTTTTACAGTATTTGGACTGTGAAGTAATTGCTTGGGGGGAGGGTCTCAAGAATGTGTTGTAGATTAGACCTGCTAGAGTATTGCTCATAATTTCATTTTTTCCTTTATCAGATATTAAAGGGCACGTTTATATTTATAAATTTGTCAGATTTATTTGCAATGGTCTTCAAATGAGACTTTTCTTTGTACTGCTCCTAAATTTGATTCTGAAATACAGGAAGTAGAGATCATTAAACAGTGCTTTTCAATAATCCGTAAGTGTGCAAATATATTTAGAGGGACATCGTTAACTTGAAATAGTCTATTTCAACAAACAAATTGAACTTGGCCTCGGGATTATACTTGCCACTGAGTCTCCCTGATATTTTTGTCTCTTAAAAAAAAAAGGAAATTTGATAATAAATTGTTTTCTTCTCCCTGTTGTGTGAGACACCCAAGAAAGGTGAAATTGACTAGTGACAGGAGAAGAAAGCAAACCACTACACAGTACTGTCAAGGGTATATGCTAAAACTGAAGAGAGCATTTTTCCACTTGTCATTTATAGTAATTTTAGGTGTTAATTGCATGTTAATTCTTTTCAGATAAAAATATGATTTAAGTTGACGGTGTCCCTTTAAGCTTTGGCACCAATGTTGAATACTTGTGCTTGGATTTCACATGACTAGGTCCATCCAATTTAACATTTTCAGCAGCTAGAACTTAAAACTGCACTTAATGCACAAGTGCAACTGGGTGTTTTTACCCTGTGTACAACAGACAGGTTCTTGAAAAATTTGTGCACTCAATTTACTTCCTCAAACTGCAACCAAACAAAAAGCAATGTTGCTATTGCCTCAATATTTATTAAAGACATTAAGGAGAATTACTTTCAACCTTAAAACAAGTCTCTGGACAAGTGATGTGATCATTGCAGAAGGAAACTCACCTCATCTACAGACATGGTGGGGTGTGGTGGATGATTATAAATGCGCTGAAAGTAGCTGTTTGCCTCATCATCTATTTCTTTACTAAAGTGCTGATTTGCCTCTGGCCACACCTGAGATAAGTCAGCTGTTGGGAAAATGGACAAGGAGTAACATTTGAGTTAATTCATTAGCAAATGATTATTTCTTTTTTCTTGTTCTTTTCAATTCATTTTCAGATATCTGTTCAAACATATGTAGAACCGATATAATTCTCTTGACAGGGCTGAAATGCTTTTAAGTAGTTTTTGTTCATTTAATGAGCACAAGTTATTTTATTTAAAACCACAGGTCTGTTAACTTAGTAAGATTTGTGTTTCGCCAACAGTGATCATTTGAAACAAACTGAATGTTAAGCTAGTGGTCCTAGAATAGATTTCACCTCTAAAATGTATTATATCGAGGCCTAACCCAATGTGCAAATGAACATAAAAAGAGCATGCTACACAACACTAACATGCAGACAGTCTTTCACACAAGCACTTTCAGGTCAACCAGTGCACTTCAAGCCAAGTCACTGAATGCTCAGCCCAAACAGCAGGAGGGTCAAATCAACCTCCAGCTGTATGTTCACTGGGGACCTATTAGTTTAGCTTTTCACACATTCAGTTTTGTGGACAAGCTGCCAGATAGTGGACTTACTGACATAATGATGTCTGAAAGGTTTAATATCCGATTGCACCGCTTAGTCACCAAAGCAAACGGTGTGAAATATGACTGTATGCACAGTCAAGAGATACAGCTGTGCCAGTTACAGACTCTTGGCTGGACTGGGGAGACCAAATATTCCATTCTCAGAAACAAACTAGCCTGAATTCATTTTTCTTCCCAGTTTTAGCATCCTAATTCACCACTTCCTCCCTTTATTGAATCCTCTGATTGGTAATATCCCCACTCAAAGCACCTCTGGTTTATTAGTTTTCTCTACAGAATTTCATTTTTGTAACACTAATATCTCACACACATACATATATAAAACCCCTTATAAAAAGACTAGGCATATTTTGTTCATATACAGCAGAACAAAGAAGCAGAGCAACACTGTTCATGCGGATCTACTACATTTCATTGAGTTTACTACTAAACTGCTTCTTTCTACTCCCTCAGGGCTTCTACTGCTAGCAGTTTTAAAGTAGCCTGTTTCATGCTGCAGAGTGAAAACCAGAGCCACGTTTCTGGGATCTGCCATCTACTGGCCGCAAGCCTGCCCTGGAGGAAATGCAGGTTAACTGTAGACCACAGTCACACTTCAGTCACAGACAACACTACCACTTACAAGGTTTCATCTTACTCTGCTGGAATGTAGGCTGGTTCAGTCCAGATGTACTCAGTTTCCTTTGCACGAATGGATCGTTGTTCACTGCAGGGAGGCCAAGGGCCCCAGTCCCTATACCAGTTAGGCTACCCGTAGTAAGACCACCTACTGGGGCCAAACAAGGTATCAGTCATTTAATTTGTACTCAGCTACTTGCATGTAGTAAGAAAAAAAATGCTTATTATTCCCACAAACTTGACCAGCTAGGTCACGTAATAACTATCCCCAGGTTATCCAATTTCATCTGCAACTTTTTAGTCCATATTACGCTACTACCAGCAGTCTATTGAAGTCTGTCAAAAGGCTCAGATTGTTCCCAATCAAAATTTCATCCTTTTATTCAAATGCAGCACTTTAATATACTTCAGATGATCTTAAATGGGAAAAACATTCCAAGGAGGTCAGAACTGCATACCCACAATTTTTTTTATTTTATTTTTTTAAATGGGACCCTCCCTTTATTGAAGTACATTATATTGATTTGTTGTGTGGAAGTGGGGGCAAAGGTTATGTAATTTTAATTAAATCCTAGCAAATAAGCATACTGCTGTTCTTGCCCAATATCTCTGGCCAAGGCAACTGTAGCAGTACTTGAACAATTCTGTTACCTCAAAATGCAAACAAGTAGTACCTGGAAGTTGTGAAGAGAGTCCTCCAATGCCACTGAAAGCAGTTGTCTGATTTTGGGTGGAAAGGGGAGGAAATGCTTTTGCTGGTGACTGAGGTGTACTGAAAGCAGAACCCAAATTTGGAGGGAAGCCTTGCATACTCTGGGTATGTGGAACAGCTGAACCACCTAAACTAAGAGATGCC
This sequence comes from Platysternon megacephalum, assembly GCA_003942145.1. Taxonomy (NCBI): domain Eukaryota; kingdom Metazoa; phylum Chordata; order Testudines; family Platysternidae; genus Platysternon; species Platysternon megacephalum. The sequence goes on from QXTE01000275.1 coordinate 1,241,967, forward strand.
ATCCCAGCAAGCGGGTCAATCTGAATAAAGAAATGCAGATTATAAACAGCCATATACATTTATCAGCTCTTCTTAGCAATAACTGACAGACACCACTCCAATACTTTCTTAGGGACTATTTTTGACACATAGCTGTAACTTTAGCCTATGACATCATACAGGTCACCCCAACAAGATCCTGTTTATCTACAAAATGTTAGACATTTAGCACATTTTTAGATTTAACCTAAGACTGCTACAACCCTAGAGATGTAAAATCCAAGTCTATTGAAAGCTTTTGGAGATTCAAGACCTTAGTATTACACATCTGAATTCTAACACAAAAAATTGGATTAAAAACCAGTACTTAGATATCTGATATTACAGCAACTTATGACTTTCAGTTTTAGGTCACATTAAAAGAGAGTTACTGGCTGCAGTGAAATTTCATGATCAACACTATAGATCTCATTATTGTATACGGGATCCCATTGTGTCCAATTTTAAGAGAAAACTAGAACATGATCTTTTGCATAGGCCTTCAGAGATCCCACAACATTAGCAACTATAATTAGAGATGCTGACTCTAGGAGAAAGAAGGAGGAGTACTTGTGGCACCTTAGAGACTAACAAATTTATTTGAGCATAAGCTTTTATGGGCTAAAACCCACTTCATCGGATGCATGCAGTGGAAGATACAGTAGGAAGATATATATCTAGATAATATAAAAATACACACACAATGAAAAAATGGGTGTTGCCATACCAACTATAATGAGAGTGACCAATTAAGGTGGGCTATTATCAGCAGAAGAAAAAAAAAACAAAACTTTTGTACTCACACCTTGTCAACTGTTGGAAATGGGCCAGCCTGATTATCACTACAAAAGTTTTTTTTCCTCCTGCTAATAGCCCACCTTAATTGATCACTCATTATATTTGGTATGGCAACACCCATTTTTTCATGTTCTCTGTGTATACATCTTCCTACTGTATTTTCCACTGCATGCATCCGATGAAGTGGGTTTCAGCCCACGAAAGCTTATGCTCAAATAAATTTGTTAGTCTCTAAGGTGCCACAAGTACTCCTCGTTCTTTTTGCTGATACAGACTAACACGGCTACTCCTCTGAAACCTGACTCTAGGAGGTGAGAGTCCTAGAACTGCACCATCTATCCAGAAGATGGCCAGGCTACAGACTAGTTATCTAAAACATTCTGCTGCTCTAATTGTTCACAGTAGCAGTTTGTAGTGTTCCCAGGATATTATTTAATAGGTTTATCTAAGGAGTAGTTTTCCCCACTTCCGAGAGTTGTTAAACTGCTTTACTTCTTTAGCCTGCAAAATATTGATGCCTTTGACATCTATAGAAATACTGAAGTGCCACTAATTTATAGGGAAAAAGTTCATTTCTTAACATTTCAATGTGCCATTGAATGTAGTTGCTAGAAGCAAAATCTGTCTGGAATGTGTTGCTCACAGAGGAGGAAGGGGTGGTGAGCGGCAGGGAGTAACTTAAATGTACCTTGTTTTTAAAAGAGCAGTTCAGTTGAGAGCTGAAGAGCCCCAGTTATAACAAGTCCTTATGCTCTAGCACTGTTGCTTGGCCCGTGAAGCTACAAACAAGACACATCAGGTTCAAAGGCAGTGCTTATTCCTCAAAAGTCTAAGTAAATTCTTTACCATTTTAAAGAAACCTTCACTATATTTTTAATTAAGCCAAATTTGTATTTCACTTTTTACTGCTCCCATTCTGCTAAGCTTCAGTTACTTGTTACAAACATTCCAGAAGTGAAAGTTAGCTCTGAACTAAACCCATTACACACTATTTTGTAGTTAAAACACAAGCAAATTATGTAGACATGCATGTAGAAGTAGTTTAAGGGAGCCAACTCACATTATTTAGTTCCGTTACCAGAGTTCAGTTTATGCAGCAAACAAATACCAATTATCACTGATCTGAAACTGTAGCATGTCATTTATCTACCTGTACAGGAGAGATGGCATCCAAGCTGCTAGCACTTGGTGGACGTCCCTTTGGCATGACTCCAGGTGGTGGCTGTCTAGCCTTGTTCATGACATTACTGCAATTGGCTACCATAGTGAGGATGGTCTCTGACAGCTCCTGAGAAACACTCCTGAGCAGAGAAGAGTTAGGTGATAAGCCATATGGCATTCCTGAGGCTGGCCAATCCAGCCTGTTCAGTTTCTCTTTAGCAAGCGGGACCATGTATTTCAAGACAGGTAATAAGTGTGGCTTTGGAGAAGTAGATAAAAGTTAAGATTTTGCAATTACTTTACAATAATTTGACTATCCCTACTGTTGTATCTCTTCGTTAGACTCACTAAGAAGTCAAGTGACTTAAGAAGCACTCTAGAGACTTCTAGAACCTACAAACCGCAGCGTGTCTTTCTAAAAGACTTACGCTAGACCTTAAACCCAAAACAGATGGCTGAGTGACTGTAGATACCAGCTTTAGTGAAAAGTTACACTCTTAAAAGTCAGTATGGTTGGGTATATCCCCCTCATGCTAAGATGATGACTGTTTTCAGATCCACATTTCAGGCGGCACTGGAACATGGAGTACCTTATATCTCTAAGAAAGCAACAAAACCCTGTCCCCTCAGGTGTACAGACAGTCCTCGCACTGACGACACAACTGGTTCCTGAAAATTGACTTACAATGCAAACAGCGTAACTCTGACTCCATTTCACTCCATTGCAGGACTGAGTCGTAAAGTCGAAACCAATTGTCATAAGTTGAATCAGGGTATCAATTAATAAGTGCCGTTCATCGTAAGTAATAACTGTACTATATTGAATCTTAGCTAAATTGTATTTGATTTCCATTCGATACATAGGAAAAGGACAGTCTTGATAGGGAAACTAGTTTTCCAGACTTTATTTTCCTATGTCAATACTCATGTCTTAGATACACTACTGAATAACTTCAAGGATTAAGACACACTGGGTCTCCTAAAAACAGAATATGCATCTTTGCCATAACAGAGTTAAAAAGAACAGACTCCTAGGAAGCCCTAATCTATTTCTTGGACAATATTTGAAACATGAGCTCTGTAGAAGAATAGAATGAGACAGTTTAAGAGACGGGGGAAGGTTGAAGTCTCCTTTTGGATAAGGCTACCCTGTTCTCTATTTCATCAAGTTGTACTTTGAGTATCAAGGTTATATACCATAGGATTAGAGTTCTGTTACTGTAAGTCCAAGACCATCACTGAGTTGCTATCATTCCATTGTCTGGCATTTTTATGCAGCAATAGAGGGCTATGGTTTGACCTAGCTGGCTAGTGTCTAAGAGGATGGGCATTTACATGACTTATGCAACAGTGAAAAATCTAAGCCATTTTAACAAGATCAAGATGATCATAGAATCATAGAATATCAGGGTTGGAAGGGACCTCAGGAGGTCATCTAGTCCAACCCCCTGCTCAAAGCAGGACCAAACCCAACTAAATCAGCCCAGCCAGGGCTTTGTCAAGCCTGACCTTAAAAACCTCTAAGGAAGGAGATTCCACTACCTCCCTAGGTAACCCATTCCAGTTCTTCACCACCCTACTAGTGAAAAAGTTTTTCCTAATGTCCAACCTAAACCTCCCCCTCTGCAACTTGAGACCATTACTCCTTGTTCTGTCATCTTCTATCACTGAGAACAGTCTAGATCCATCCTCTTTGGAACCCCCTTTCAGGTAGTTGAAAGCAGCTATCAAATCGCCCCTCATTCTTCTCTTCTGCAGACTAAACAATCCCAGTTCCCTCAGCCTCTCCTCGTAAGTCAGGCTTTGATCCAATGTATTTAGATCAAAACAAAAGACCGGACAAGTCGCTAACAGCTTTTCTCTATAGAGACCAAGAAATCAAGATCCAATATATAAATTAAGGTCTTCAAGAGATGGGCATAATATGGGAATAGTGGAAGTGCTTTCTCTCTGCAAAAGAACCCCATTGCTAGTGAGCCTACTATCATGCACAGCAGACTACCAGTTTCTTGCTTCAATAGTATTTGTTGAGTCAGTTTGCAAGACTCTGTGCAAAAGAATCTCTACCCCAAGAACTGGACAATTTAAGTTTGGTGTGGATATACTTACTGCAGTAAACCCCAGAGATTATTTTGACTGACGACGTCCTAATTCAGGGACAACTAGCAATAGTCTGTTTAAAGGTGCTAAATCTTTGGGATGAGGGATGTTTAATTAAAAGTACATTTAAGGCAAATGATGTTTGGGAGATCAACTTACTTCCATATGTTTAAGAGGAGACAAGTATTTCCAGGTAAAAAAACTGCTTAACTACAATGTTTTCAAAAAGCTTTTTATGTCTACTCAACCTCAGCTCTACCTTAACAAGTTCTTTGCCTGGAAGTTCAAGTTTTTAAAAAAGTCTGAGCATCGCTCAGCGGCAACCCTGTCAGATATTTCATACCACCACAGCTCTCCAACATGGTTTCTACTCCCACATTCCAAACTAGAGCAACATGACCCACATCAACCTTGAAAAGTTCTTTACCTACCACTCCCCATGCTGTGGGCTACCATTATCTATAGTTCAGCCATGTGGACTTTAGAAGTCCAGCACGGTCACAGCAAGAGATGTGCACTGACTCTAAGTCAGCTCCCCGTGCCTCAAGTTTCCCCATTCTCATATTCTACAGGCCAATACTAGGTCTCCCCAGCTCTGACTCCCTTCTCAGTGGTATGTCTCTAAAAAGGACAACGAACCTCTGCAGTCTGCGTAGAACTCCAGGTATACATATTCAGAAGCCAAGGAAAAGAGGTGAACATGCAACATCACATGCAATTACTTCACTAAAGTTTATTTTTATCTGAAATAATTTGAAGCAGAGACTAGAGGCATTTCCCAGCCACTCTAAGATTTTTAATCTGGGGGGGAGGGGGGGGGGGAAGAGGGGACGACACTGGGAGGATAGAGACCATCCCCAACATACATATACACACATATTAAAAAAACAAAACACATTCCTCTTGATATAAAAATCACTGATTAGACTGGACACGGGGATCTCTAAAAAACAAAAGGGCTGTACTGCTTCAGAAAGCCTTAAGTAAATGTCAAAAGTGCATGCAGCCCAAGATGAGGGCATCTTTCAGTGGGCTCTTAGACCTTATACAGTAGTAAGTAGTCAGAAGATAAAACTATTTGTTATCCTCTGAAATTTTACAACTGGCCTTCTCATATAGAAATAGATCCAAGGCTAGACTTGTCATTTGCCTCTTAAGACAAGTCTTTATAAAAAGAATCCTTTGTTCTACATTAGCTATAGCACCCACATTGTGTGAAAAGTGAGCAGCTACTCAGTAAGCAGACCTCAGAATTTTGTATGAGTGCTTTCTCTCCTCTTCCACAGACTGATCAGCATTAAAGTGGCCTTAATGCAGTTTCTTAATTCACTAAATTAAACTAAACTGAATTATGGTCACTTCAATTCTGAACAGAAGCATCCACAGATTTAATGCAGTTCAACTAATCCACTTCCAATTCACACCTTTAATTTGGATTACTTTTCCTGGATGCCCCCCATGTAGGCAAGCCCAAAGTATTGCCTATTCGCCATCTATAACCAGCCATTACTGTAGGAGGAGCACCTCACAATCCCTACTGTATTTATCCTCACACCACCCAAGAGGTAGGGAAAGTGCTATTATCCCCATTTTACTGATGTTGCACTGAGGCAGAGAGACAGTGATTTGTTCAAGGTCACAAAGTAGACTGGGATCAAGTCCCTGCTCTGTTAAGTCTCCAGAGTCTGAGGCTAACCCCCCTAACCACTAGACCATCCTTCCTTATGCATTCTCATTTGTAGCGGTTAATTCACATCAAGAGAGTCAGTTACATTAAATGCTTTCAGAGCAATCCTTTTTATGAAAGCCATTGCTGTAGTTGCTACATGGATACTATGTGGATGTGAGGATGAGATCCTTCGTTATGGAGTCTATTTAAATACGGCTCACACTTATGAAAGTTTGAAGCCAGCCTGGATAAAAACTAAAAATAATTCATATTTTATTGAAATTAAATACAGGTTCTTTTAAAAAATAAACCCATTTAAGATTAAATTTGAAGTTGACACCCTATGTTAAGGCCTAAAATGATTAAAATAATTTAAATGAAATACAAAAAAATATTAAGCAGTACATTTGATGCCAAGTCTTAAAGAAAGTCAAATAACTGAATTGGTGGACGTCACTAGTTAACCACCTGGAACTAGAATTTGTTGAAGTGCTAAAGCAGCTGTAGACAGGTGCAGAGAATATTTTCTTCATTTCAGTTTATTCAACTACTTCAGGTCAATGACTAATTCCTTCTAAGGTAAGCCAATTGGGAGTTGGGAAAAAGGCAGGAAAACTTAGATTGGAAAAGAAAAACCATGAATACACACTAGATGAGAGGATGAGATCTACTAGTTCCATAATCTTGGAGGACATAGTGATCAGAAATCAGTTCCATTTACTAACTATAATGAATAGTTCTTTATTCATTAATCAGTTTTAAATGCAAAACAAGTTTAGTGAAATGTATGTTTCCAGCACATTTACTTATTTAAAAAATTAAGTTTGTATTTCCATCTAAATAGACGAATTACAAGCAAAAAAGTTATCTAAGAGAAATGCATCATCCACCATTTTCTAAAATACTAAAAGACTTCAAATTAAGAATCTGAATAAGTGTCAATTAAGCTGTTTAATTGCTTGAATAATGGGTACAGTTATGATACATCTTCCTGGTTAGCCTAACATTATGTTAATTTGTAACTAAATCTGTTTTAATGGTTATCAACCAATGAGGATCAACCTCTCTTTAGGAAAATAACTAAAAAATACAAGTGCAAAACATGATTAAATCAATTAACGATTCCTACTTACTGATTTAAATCTGATTAATGGTGATTTGAAGTCAATACACCCTGTTTGAAAACGCCAATGTTAACCTAACATGCCATGAATGCTACAAGAATCTCATACTAGTGTCCTGACATCTAGGCAGCAAAAAGAACGGATACACCTCAAAACAGGTAAAATTGAAGACTCAGGTTCTCTCATCTTATAACATTACTACTCCTTGGGGAATTCTGCACCACTGCGCAATGCAGAATTTTGCGGAAATTAATGTGCATGCAGAATTTTCTTTCCCCCACAGAAATGGGCTGCAATGCTGCTAGCCGCCACTGGACCCAGCAGATTCCTGGCAGCTGCCAGCATGCCCTGAGAAAAGGAGAGGGCAGCACACAGAAAACTCCGTGCAAGCCTGGGATTGAGCATCAGGCTGTTTCTCCCTCCGGATCCCTAGGCTTGGAGTGGGATATGGGGGGCACATGCGGCTAGACTCTTGGGGGAGGCAAAGGGGGCAGAGAAACAGGAACTGGGTTGTGATAGGGATTTCTGTACCTACTCCTGGGGAAGTGTGTGTGTGTGTGTGTGTGTGTGTGTGTGTGTGTGTGTGTGTGTGTGTGTGTGTGTGTGTATCATTACACTTGCTGACAGGTATTTTGAAATAAATAACCAAAATAATTGAAACTGGCATGATTATGCAGTGTTATTTTGATGAATAAAATTTGCAGAATTTTTAAATATTGTGTGCAGAATTTTTAATGTTTTGGTGCAGACCGCCCCCAGAAGTGAATTATGTAACAAATTCTAGGTTTAAAATTTAAGTATCACTGCATATGTTAACTTTGCAAAGGATCATTTAGAATTGGTATGACAAACATGGAAGCCCATTTGCTTTTAATGTAGCAGCCCTATTGAGAAATACAGGAAGATGCCCCACCTACTTACTCTGCAACCACAGGAAAAGAGGATCTTATTTTTTTATATTGATGAACAAAATTTTATTAGGAGAGGCTGCATTGCCAGTTAGGTCTGGCTCCATAAACATTCGACCCCACCCGTTAATACCTAAATTTTAAAGAAGTGTTACTGTATCATTCCTTCCTGTAAGTGAAACCTATTTACTCTTTTTCTTGACTCAATTCTCCTCTACCCCACTCATTTCTATATTCTCCCTCTTGTCCTCTTTCCCCATGTTGGGTTTACCCCTTTCCACATTATCACTGCTTTCCTGTGTTCACTATTCAGTCTCCACACTCTCCCAACCTCTCCTCCTCCTCCTTCCCCCCCCAAAATAAACTGTCTCCTATACTTCTTCCCAGGACATAAGTTCACCAGACAGCCTCATACCTCTGAAGTCCAAACACTACCATCCTCTCCTCAAAAATCAAGCATGTGTACAGACATTGAGAACCCTCCTCCTTCCTCTCCCCCCCCCAAAGAAACATTCACTCATGCAGCTTCCCAGAAGCTCAAATAGGCAGTCCGTGTATCATGTGCCAATCATGTCCCAACTCCCTTATGCCCACCCACACAAGCAGCCTCTCCTCCTCCTCAGTTCTCTACCCTAGTCTCACAGCAGTTCCTTCCCCTACATTTGCACAAAGAAGGCCATTCGCTCTCCAAGCCCTTTGATTCCCACACTTGCACTTCTTGTTCTTCCACTTACTTTGCCCCTTCAACCTCAAGAGGAGTCTAGCCCTGCTCAGAGAATGGAAACTGTTGTAGAGCAGGAGGAGGTAGTGAGGCAATCTCTCTTCTGCCTCCCCCCCCGCACTGGCTCTGCCAGATACAATGATTCAGGAGCCAGTCAGCACCAACAGGGACTGGGGGTAAGGGAGAGAGAAAATGATGTGGTCTTGGGAGAATTAAGAGGAAAAAGAAGAAACCTTTTCATTTTTATCCCTCTACACAGAGCAGGCAAGGTATGTTTGGGAGGACTGGGGGGAAAAAAAGAACATGCAGTCACTGGGATGAAATAGATGTGCACCTAGCGGGACACTTGTGGCAGCTTTTTAGGGTCATGTATTTATCGGGGTTTCAAGTATTTTTAAAAAGGTGCTACTGGCAACTTTTGACTCATTGCATACATATTCCTCGAGTAGAGGATTCCTCCCCCGCCCCCCCTTCAAGTAGCTTAGTGGTCTGTGAGTTTATCAGACACTTAGCGGATAAACAGATTTCAGTGTCTACGCTCATCTGACTTCATTGCAAACTGTTCTTCAGAGTAAACAGCTGTTTAAAATGTATTGCTATAGAGCAGGGGTTGGCAACCTCTGGCACGCGGCTCGCCAGGGTAAGCATCCCTCGCCCGTGCCGCTTCCCGCTGCCCCCATTGGCCTGGGACAGCGAACCACAGCCAGTGGGAGCCGCGATCGGCCAAACCTGCCGACGCGGCAGGTAAATAAACTGGCCCGGCCCGCCAGGGTGCTTACCCTGGCGAGCCGCGTGCCAGAGGTTGCCGACCCCTGCTATAGAGCAAGATTGCTGTGCTTACTAGCATAAGGACAAAGTGGTTTGGTCAAAACAAAGATTTCCAAGACATTTCTGGCATCACTAGAAGTTCCTGGCACATCATGTCTTGAAATTAGATATCCCTATAACTAAAGTGCTGGTGTATCTTCCTAAATACATGACACACTATGGTGCAATTTCAAGGTAAAATGACTAGGAGACAACTTCCCCCATAAGTTACAATAAATCTGAATTTAACTTCTAGCCAGAAAGTTTACTAAAATGCTTGTTTCTAAATAGGGCTGAAATCCAAGATTTCAGACCTGTGATTGTGATTAAGAAAGCCTGCATACAAGGCTTTTCTTCTCAATCTAGTCTCCTTTAGTAGTTTTTCTTAAAGTGTGCAAATGGTTGAGATTCTTAGATAAAAATTAAGAGGAAGTAACAAAGGGTTGAGAAGATGGTTCTGGACCTTCTAGTTCTCCACCCCAGGGGACATTAGGATTCAGCGCACAGCCAAGTTATTGCTTGTTCTTAAGTGCAGACTAAAGCTTTGCAGAATAAAGCTTTCTAAATCCAGAGAGAAAGAAGATTTTAATAGCTTATGCATAATACTTGAGAGTACTGTCAAGAGGAGTTTAGCAGTAAGATAGAGCCAATAATGTGTTCAATCTAGGACTGGCTCTAAATAGTACAGCCCCATCTTTCATATGCACCAAGGGAATCCAAACCTCAGTTTTAAGATAGTTTTGCAACTATGACACTTGCAGTTGAGTCTTCAAGCATATGCAGTTACCATAAGCGTGCAATTTTCTTACCCAGCACAAGCTTGTAGGCAGGCCAACATAGTTGCCAGTGTTTCTGGAGGAAGCTGAGCACTTTTGGGCTGGTCTTTCTCTGGGGCAAGGCCCCCCAAAATAGATGGGCATCGTCTCTTTAAGAAGGTCATACAGGCCTGGATGAAGGGTTCCTGGGGAAGAGAAATTCTTTTAATCTCTATTTAGACTGCATACCAGCCATGATTTCAAATTTAGCAATTGCAAGGTGGAAAGAATTGCACTAAGCTATTACATAGTTCAACATTTTCACTGAACTGTCAGACTAAAGAAGTTTTCCACAACTTCAATACTACTTAAAACTGTTATAGTGACTTAAGTCACCAAAAATAAAATGCAGAAATGAAATAAAAATCCTGCTTTACCCCATGCTCCCGAATTTTATCTGTGAGCCATTTGTCAAGTTTGAGGTATTCCCGTCGAGAGGCAAGTGCAGCAAGGTCAATAACAAAGGCAAATGGAGTACCATTTAGCAGCATTGACAAGGCCTAAAGAAAAAAAAATAAGACTACTAGTCAAAATATCAGGTTACCCTACCCATTCTTTCACGATCTCTGCTCCCCACCTATTTTTTGGACGAGTTTTGCTATAACATGCTGCTACTGCTTTCTTGGTCAACAAAAAAAAATTTGGTACTATTAGCTTCATAGTTATGTCTTGCTTATAAGATTAAGCAAGTGGTTCTAGATCTGAAAGCATGACACTACCTTCAACTAGACTTGACCTTGTGCTTGGGCTTTTATAGTCTTAATATGAAGCCTTACCAATAAGTGGCAGAGTAATAAAAAAAAGTTACTCAGTTTCTATTGCAACACCACAGAAATCAAAATATCTTATCACTCCCTGAGCACAACACAGGAGTATTTCACATCCATTCTGAATGTGCCTCATGGTCAACAGTAGTTGATGCACAGAAATTTTTTTTCAGAAGGCAGTCTGTCCAGCTATACCAAATGACACCCCAAATTTGTTACATCCACTTTAACAGGTGACAGATACCTCAAAAAGGTGATAAATACCTCAAAAATAAGTCAGCTGAAACTGTACAGCACATACAATTTCAGTGGACTAGTATGGAAAGTTACTGAACTATTGTCACTTGTTTAACACACCTAAGTACAACTGTGCTATCTTTAAACAAGTTTAATTTTCTAGAGTAAGTTTCCTATGCTCCCACTTCCAGCATCTTCAAGATGTTGAAACTATTCTTCTAGTTCTAGATCATTTTTAGAGTGTTGATACCCACTTATGCCAACATCTGAATCCAGACATTCTAGCAATACAGTTCTTACTAACTTTCTATCACTTGCTAGTTTAGTTTCCCTTATAAAAAGGAACATGCAGTTCATACACAACACACTAAATAAGTGACAAATGCCTCTCAAAAAACTCACCTTCAAGTCTTGGGCAACATCGAGAATGCGTGACAATTTTGCCTGGTCATACTGCTCCCCTCTCATGTACCATTCAGCCATTGCATGCATGATAAGTTGGCGTATTGAAGGAGACTGGCCCTAGGGAAAGTTAAATTGTGATTTCACTTTATACAGAGCTGTGTTAATAATAAACAAAAAACCCACCACACTTTAGGTTGTTACAGAAGTTTACATTTGGAATAGCTCACTCACACTTATGCAGGATGTTTCACCACAGTTTTAATGGTGTTTACATGCAAGTTCTGTAGTTAATACCAGTTATATTTCACTCAGATAATCTACTGTAAGAGCCTAAAATCACTTAGACATGATTCTACATCTTTGAATTTCCTTTTGAATGATGAAACAAGTTGAGTTCACATCCCATGTTATTCCACCAGTAAACCAGTCTAATTCTTTTCCCATTCACATAGGAATGGAGATTGGAATAAACTATTGTAGCATGCCATCTGCACTTATGTAATGAAATACCACATCTCATGGCTTAATACATGTTCTTGGAGACGGAATGGGAGTGAGATCCCAAAAACAAACAGAATTCAGCTTTTCATTGGTATCAAGGATCTTATAATATAATATATGGAGATATACCTATCTCATAGGAAGGGACCCCGAAGGGTCATTGAGTCCAGCCCCCCGCCTTCCCTAGCAGGACCAATTTTTGCCCCAGATCCCTAAGTGGCCCCCCCAAGGATTGAACTCACAACCCTGGGTTTAGCAGGCCAATGCTCAAACCACTGAGCTATCCCTCCCCCCCCCAGCTAGTCTTAAAGTCTAGCTGTTCACATCTTGGGAGCACTTAATTTTACCAGCTGATGGAACTGCATCATGAAAGACAGACCAATGTTCTGCATTTATGCCACAACCTGGGCCAGTGGAAAACTTCAGATCTTGCAGTTAAGATCTTTACTCAACTCATGCTTTGTTGCAGAAGGCTCTCTCCAGTCAAGCAATAAAGACAACTCTACCCTTCAATTTAAGAGATTTTCCTAATGTAAACAAAACCACCACAACACAACTGGGAGAGCTTGAAATGAATGACAGTGCTGAATGACCATGACTTCGCAGTCAGTTTAGACCAGGACCAGGTCGGTTTTGTATCATTGAACTTCACTGTTCAGATGTACTTGAGCACAACAAGATTCTTCTAATGCAGATAAGCCAAAAGACACAGGTCTCAACTACAGCCATCTTTTCCTTACCTCTCCCATTTGGGTAGCTCCATCAGTGGTAGCAACGGTGAAAGCTATAGCATGAAGAGGGCAACATGTAACCCCAAAATAGCCTGCTTATGTACTCATTTAGCGCCTCACATTTGCATACACCAAAAGTATACACAGGCAGCCACTTCATGACAGCTCTCAGTTTAACAAATACAGGAATTGTAATATTGCATCAGACAAGTGTGACATCTGTAAAGTATACTGCCGTACAGATACTTCAGCCCAGGATGTATAATTATGGAATAGCCAATCTCTAGGAAAAGTTAACAATTGGGCTTATGCCTGAACCTGACAGTTTATATCCCAAGATAATGTACTTCTTACAGGAGACAGTAATAGAAGACGAGTTTTTAAAAAAAACAAAACAAAACACTCCATGTGCCAACCAGCAAGACTTGTTTAGTTTTACAAGGTCTTAGATTGAGCCTATATTCAAGTTTGAGTTTCCTAAGCTGATCTTTTGCTAAACAGTACTTATTTACACAATGCAAAAAAGAGACCAAGTCACAGCACTTTGCCTTAAGATCCAAGTGGTAAGCCATCACCGGTGAGTTGCAATATTTTGTAGAAAGTATTGAATTTTTACACTACCCTGGTCATAAATGAAGACATTTCAATGCTTTGCTGTTCCAGCTGCCAAATCAATCCAACACAAGCTTCTAAAATAAAAGTAATCAAAGCTTTTGAGTACTCAATTGAAACACTTACCTGTCCATGCCACGCATAGTGCAAAATGATGGCAGAGTTGGGGTGATTGCCAAGGAAAATTGGCATAAGTGTAGAGATGAGTTCATGGCGCAAGGTATGCCAGGAAGTGTTGATCTGTAATAAGGCCAATACCAACATATCTGGGCAGTGCTTGATAGGGAAACTGAAGAGCTGCTTAACTTGCTCATACTGCCCCACTTCTGCCAACCGCAACAGAGACTCAATCAAATCCAGGCTCTTCCTAACAAAAACACAAAGTTACATACTAGATGACTAACAGGATTCTGGTCTGCAGGCAATGCTAAGCATTATTAAAATGCCAATTTCAAATAAGCAAACTTCATAAACTGTTACAGCTTTGTTGAACCCAATTGAGCCTGCAATGAGAATATTCCTATCTGATTGTCATTAAATATTTAAACTCCGCATTTAATAAAAGGCTGAAAAGGTCAGAGTCAACTACTCTTGTGGTAAAAACCCCCACCTCCAACTGAGATATTTCAGGTTGAATATACAACTGAAAACTGTGGCGATATGTATACACTTTAAAAACTCCTGTTTTATTTCAGGTACCTGGAGCAAGCTCCTCCAGTGTCGGGGCGGGGGGAGAGGGAGGAGAAGACAGCTGAAAATTCTATCTCCTCCATTGCCTGTAGTCAGCTCTCAGCATTTGTGTCTAGTGTTTCCCAGATATTTCTACTTCTTTAGAACACACCCAACTGCATCATAGAACCCTGTTCTTGAATAGAATACCTATATATTTTTAGAAGTGAAAAAGCACTCCCAAAACACATTAGTAGGAACTCCCAGACAGCTAAAGACACCAGTGGAAGGTGGGCATATGTGGGAAATGCTCTGATAATGCAAGAACCAAGCACTAATTATACACAAGATACTTAATGGCTCATGTGCTGAAATATGCGTGCAGCTAAAAACTCACGTCATTTTAAAAAGCCACATTTAACTGTCAAATTAGTCTTATCCTCCACTTATGAGAACATAAATCCAACTATGTGACCAGGTTTACCATGTGGCAATTTCTCGATTGTCATCCTCTGGTGGTGCTTTCAGGATGTCTGTGGCAACAGCATGACAGGGGTAGTCAGCAAAACAGAAGATCTCCGGGTTTATGAGGGAATGCTGGATGAAGGAGAGCTACAACAAGTGTTCAGAAAAATCAGGTTAGATCTTCAGCAAAAGTTACATACCCTCTTTCTTCCTCAACCACCAGGAGAGAGATTTTCAGAAGGGACTCAAAAGTTAGTGTGTGTGTTTTGCACTTCAGTTTGTACAGTATCCAGGACTTTAATCTTATTGTGTAACCAGGTTAAAGCCTTGGCACTACACAGTTATTGAACATAGTTCCAGTTCCATCTACACTACAAACTGGAATAGTGTTGGTAACGGTTTTCCCTAAGATGTGTAGTGCCCTTCAACTCAATGTGCTTTAATATCCCTTAAGCCTTCAGATAAACCAGTTATACAGTTGGCTAGACTATACTTAAGATGTGCGCTACAGGTCTGTAGTCACTCACAGACAAATGCAAATTCATTCTTAGTTCTGGGATTAGTCTATTTAAGTTACTGTTTCACTACTGAATGATGTTCCTTACTACACAAAGATATTAAGCCAGTACAATTGTAACTGTTAAGCATGTAAACTGCCTAGTACAATTAATTTGGCAACAGCTCCAAAATAAGCCTACCTGGCCCTCGGCATGTTTCCAAGGTCTGTATATGAGATCAACTGGGAAGACTTCCATGCCGAGCCCTCTTTGGATACCGTACACCACAATCTGCAGACCCTTGCTGTCACGAAGTTGAAACCCAGGGTGGTCCAGTTCATAGGTTACTTCCTTGAAATTCAAACTAGGATTCTGCAACCAGTAAAACAGGTTACCCAGCATCAAGATAACATCCATAAACATCCCTCAATACTTTCTGCAAGTGCACCAGGCCATCAATGATTAGTGCATTTCAATGGAAAATTTTCAGCACACAGAGTTAATAGTTTGGCTCAGCTGTAATTTAACTGAAAATAGGATCTTACAGAGTGTTAGACAAAAACTTAACTAGTGACATCACAACCAGAAAAGATTACAGCATCTGAATTCTGGCTAGGTGCTCCTCTCTTCCATGCAAGGTGCATAGCCCTTGAGGCAAGAGTGCTTATAAAGGTTTTCTGTGATGAGGAATAGGGCATATTAGGATGTGTGTAAGATAGGCGTAAACAGCATGGAATAGTCTAAAAAAAGTCACTCAAGTTAGCCATTCTTGCACCTTTAGTTTCCTGTGGTATTATTTTGAGACCTTTTTATTCAAGTGAAGCAATAAAGACATTTCAGTTCAGAAGTGCTGGTACTCTACTCCTGAGAAGAGTATACCAGAATTGACTACTGGTTGCTCTGAATACTAATTACAAATAGTCTATATTGATATATTACAAGCAAGAAGTCACAAACTTACCAGCTCTTTAAGAACATCAATCAAGACCTCCACATTCCAGGTATGGGCTTGCGTTCCATCGCTTTTATCTTTCCCATCACTCCAGATCCCACTGCCAGGAGCCGAAATAGACTGCAAATTAAATGCATCAGATCAGATACTAGTTAAACTTAAACAAGCGCCAGAAACCAGAGCTTCAGAACATCCTGCATTATGAGCAAAATCAAGCCGTTAAGTAAGATAGGAAGAAAGAGTTCTGCACTTTTAATAGCACCTTTCACCTAAGAATCAAAGCATTTTACAGACATGCCTCACTGTGATGCAATACTCCTCTGCAGAATAGGAATGAAATGTGAAGTGAAGAATACAAGTTAAGTGACTTGCTTAAGGTAACAGTCGTGGCAGAGCCAGAAACGGAATCCTGGAGCACCAACTCCCAGTGTCCCCAGCTTTAGTGACAAGTTCACTCCTTTCACTAAAGTGTAAATGTACACAGTTTACTACAACTCTTCAATAAGACTACTCACTTGTAATGGAATACCCTCTGTCAACCCCGAATGAGTTCGAGCCATCATTCCCAAAACCCTGGCAACCTGGGCAGCTGTGACCTCCCGAACACCAAACTGCATGATTATGTTGCGACATTCTTCAACACTAAAAATATAAACAGAAGGAATAGACATTGATCACAGTACCAAAGCAGGTTTCACCATGACAGCCAGCATAACACCAGAGACTAGAGTGCGATATTCTGATTTTTTGGTTAAAGGTAACAAAAACATTGAGACAAAAAGTTAACTATTTCAACCTGATTTTGCATACAATAAGGAGTACGAGACTGCTTGGCTTTGCAATGTTTTCAGTTAGAAGGGTTCTTGCTTTCTAATTCGCACTACAGACGTTCCCAGACTTACGCAAGCGTTCCGTTCCGGAACGCCTTGCTTAACTCGAATTTGCATAAGTCGGACATGTATCTCCGACCATTACGAAAAAAACCCCTCCTATTTCTAGCTTATGGGACTTTTTCCGTAAGTGCGGATTTGTGTAAGTTGGGTCTTGCGTAACCCAGGGAGTGTCTGTATGTTAGGCCAAGATTACTATTGCGACCACTGGATTTCTATGCAAGTTTATACATAAACATATTTTGGGAAATTGCCATATATTCAACTTAAAACCATAGATCTCCACTAAGTAATAACCATGTGACCTGTATTTGACCACTGCGTATAGTTCATGCAAATTAAACTGTAGGATTTTGCTACTCTCTCAGCTCTCAATTAGACAGGAAAGGGTTCATGGGTAGGTTACTCATGAACACCATCTTAGGTTCTACTCAACGGTTACAGAAACTTCATTAAGTACCACCCATCTGCAACAGGTATTGGAGACCACGACTACATGCTTTGTGAGAAATTAACATGTATAAATTCACTCTACAGTTGCCAAATTTTCTTCAATTAGACCAAGGTCATCTTAATATAACTATACAATGGAATTTCAACTCATGAAATATTTTTGCAGTTGACCTAACTGCAGGAGCCAAATACAAATGGCAAATTAAATTGTTTCCTACAGCTCAGGTCTTTATATCCTTCAAAGTTCATTTTACTCTGTGAAAATTTAGACAGTTACCTAGTCTATAGGAGCATAAGAAAAAAAAAAAGTGATTCTGAGTTTCCTTTAATCTATGACTGACTAGGAATACCTTTGATTTTTATCTGAACTGGGAAAATACTTATAATTTATGCACTTTATCTAAATTATTAAAAGTAAGGTATTTTTAAACCAAAGTTATTTTCACCTTTGGATACTGATGCCATCTCTGGGTTTCAAACACTGCGGGGAGGTGTTTAAGGCTTTTCAGAAGAAATTTTTTAAAGCGTGGAACTGTGTTCCCTCTAATTTTTCCCACACATGTGCACCAATATGGAGGTGGTGTGACACATCACCTTCACATTGGTGCACATAAAATTCATGTGGTGGGGGTGGGGCCCAAGGGGTTTGGCGTGGGGAAGGAGGCTCAGGGCTGGGGCAGAGGGTTGGTGTGCAGGGGTGTGAGGGCTCCAGCTGGGGATGCAGGCTCTGGGGTGAGGCCAGGGATGAGAGGTTCAGGTCTGGGACAGAGGGGTTTGGGGTGCAGGAGGATGCTCCAGTGGGGAGAGAAGACTCCCCTCCTCTCCCCACCGTAGCAGCTCCAGGGCTGGGGTTGTGGGAGAGGTGCCCCTCCCCTAGCTGTGACAGGTCCCGTCGGGGCTGAATTGGGGCTGCCCCTCCCCCAGCCAGTCCAGGGCTGAGTTGGGGCCTGGGGAGGGGAACCCCCATAGGTGCCGACCCCGTGGGTGCTCCAGGGCTAGAGCACCCACAGAGAGCTTAGCAGGTGCTGCTGAGCAGCACCTACTGGCAGCCAAGCTCCCCCCACCACCTCTCACTTGCTGACCAACTCCTCCTCCTCCTCTCCAGTGCCTCCCGCCTGCTGCAAACAGCTGTTTCTAGCACGCGCGCGCGCACACACACACACACACCCCCCCGAGATAGAGGGGAAGTCTGTACCTATGGCATGCCCCTCCCGCAGCAGGTCAGTTGGGCGGGTTCCCTGAGCGCCTGTGCAGCGCCTTACAGGGAACTTAGGTGTGGAATCATAAAGCTTATATAAAGCATAAGACTGATATCAACATCTAACCACACATTAAATTTGGACTGAGCCAAATCTAAGTGTCCCTTTAAAACTGGCATTTGAGAACACTGCTGGTAGTGGCCATCTTGCTGAAGTTATTTGCAGGCTCCCATGTAATCACTGCACACTATCTTCCATCCTGCAATAATATGGGTTTAAAAACTGAAGTGAGTGAGCACAGATAATGGTAAGGGAGGAGAACAGAAAGACTTAGCATCCAAATCTGACAGACTTCAAACTAGATCCCAATTGCCTCTTCCACACTTGCCTGTGTTTAAAGCTTGACAACTTGCATGAAAGGAAAATTCTAAGAACCTAAGAACATAAGAATGGCCATACTGGATCAGACCAAAGGTCCATCCAGCCCAGTATCTGGTCTACTGACCGTGACCAATGGCAGGTGTCCCAGAGGGAGTGAACCTAACAAGTAATGATCAAGTGATCTCTGTCCTGCCATCCATCTCCACCCTCTGACAAACAGAGGCTAGGGACACCCTTCCTTACCCATCCTGNTTTTTGAGATGAGACCACATCTGTACGCAGTAGTCAAGATGTACTATTGGATTTATATAAGGGCAATAAGATATTCTCCATCTTATTCTCTATCCCTTTAAGGAATCCTAACATCCTGTTTGCTTTTTTGACTGCCGCTACACACTACGTGGACGTCTTCAGAGAACTATCCACGATGACTCCAAGATCTTTCCTGGTTAGTTGTAGCTAAATTAGCCCCATCATATTATATGTATAGTTGGGGTTATTTTTTCCAAATGTGCATTACTTTACATTTATCCACATGAAATTTCATTTGCCATTTTGTTGACCAATCACTTAGTTTTGTGAAATCTTTTTGAAGTTCTTCAGTCTGCTTTGGTCTTAACTATCTTGAGCAGTTTAGGATCATCTGCAAACTTTGCCACCTCACTGTTTACCCCTTTCTCCAGATCATTTGTGAATAAGTTGAATAGGATTGGTCCTAGGACTGACCCTTGGGGAACACCACTAGTTACCCCTCTCCATTCTGAAAATTTTCCATTTATTCCTACCCTTTGTTCCTTGTCTTTTAAATCAGTTCTCAATCCATGAAAGGATCTTCCCTCTCATCCCATGACAACTTCATTTACGTAAGAGCCTTTGGTGAGGGACCCTGTCAAAGGCTTTCTGGAAATCTAAGTACACTATGTCCACTGGATCCCCTTGTCCACATGTTTGTTGACCCCTTCAAAGAACTCTATTAGATTAGTAAGACATGATTTCCCTTTACAGAAACCATGTTGACTTTTGCCCAACAATTTATGTTCTTCTATGTGTCTGACAATTTTATTCTTTACTATTGTTTGAACTAATTTGCCCGGTACAGACATTAGACTTACCGGTCTATAATTGCCAGGATCACTTCTAGAACCCTTTTTAAACATTGGCGTTACATTAGCTATCTTCCAGTCATTGGGTACAGAAGCGGATTTAAAGGACAGGTTACAAACCATCGTTAATAGTTCCACAATTTCACATTTGAGTTCTTTCAGAACTCTTGGGTGAATGCCATCTGGTCCTGGTGACTTGTTACTGGTAAGTTTATCAATTAATTCCAAAACCTCCTCTAGTGACACTTCAATCTGTGACAATTCCTCAGATGTGTCACCTACAAAGGACAGCTCAGGTTTGGGAATCTCCCTAACTTCCTCAGCTGTGAAGACTGAAGCAAAGAATTCATTTAGTTTCTCCGCAATGACTTTATCGTCTTTAAGTGCTCCTTTGTATCTCGATCGTCCAGGGGCCCCACTGGTGGTTTAGCAGGCTTACTGCTTCTGATGTACTTAAAAACATTTTATTACCTTTTGAGTTTGGCTAGATGTTCTTCAAACTCCTTTTTGGCTTTTATTATTACATTTTTACACTTAATTTGGCAGTGTTTATGCTCCTTTCTATTTACCTCACTAGGATTTGACTTCCACTTTTTAAAAGATGCCTTTTTCTCTCTCACTGCTTCTTTTACATGGTCATTAAGCCACGATGGCTCTTTTTTAGTTCTTTTACTGTGTTTCTTAATTTGGGGAATACATTTAAGTTGGGCCTCTATTATGGTGTCTTTGAAAAGTGTCCATGCAGCTTGCAGGGATTTCACTCTAGTCACTGTACCTTTTAATTTGTTTAACCTCCTCATTTTTGCATAGTTCCCCTTTCTGAAATTAAATGCCACAGTGTTGGGCTGTTGAGGTGTGCTTCCCACCACAGGAATGTTAAATGTTATTATGGTCACTATTTCCAAGCGGTCCTGTTATAGTTACCTCTTGGATCAGATCCTGCACTCCACTCAGGACTAAATCGAGAATTGCCTCTCCCCTTGTGGGTTCCTGTACCAGCTGCTCCAAGAAGCAGTCATTTCAAGTATCCAGACATTTTGTCTCTGCATTTCATCCTGAGGTGACATGTACCCAGTCAATATGGGGATAACTGAAATCCCCCACTATTATTGAGTTCCTTTATTTTGATAGCCTCTCTAATCTCCCTTAGCATTTCATTGTCACTATCACTGTCCTGGTCAGGTGGTCGATGATACCTACTGTTATATTCTTATTAGAGCATGGAATTACTATCCATAGAGATTCTATGGAATATGTGGATTCAGTTAAGATTTTTACTTCATTTGATTCTACATTCTTTCACATACAGTGCCAATCCTCCCCCTGCCCCTGCACGACCTGTTCTGTCCTTCCAATATATTTTGTACCCCGGAATGACTGTGTCCCATTGATTGTCCACACTCCACCAGGTTTCTGTGATGCCTACTATATCAATATCCTCTAACACGAGGCACTCTAGTTCACCCATCTTATTATTTAGACTGCTAGCATTGTGTACAAGCACTTTTAAAAACTTGTCACTGTTTATGTGTCTGCCCTTTTCTGATGTGTCAGATTCTTTATGTGAATATTTCTCGTCTGATCTGGCCCATACTTTATCCTCTTCCATCCTCTCCTCCTGACTAAAACCTAGAAATTCTCTATCAATAGACTCTCCTCTAAGAAAAGTCTCTGTCTGATCCACATGCTCCTCTGCAGCAATTGGCTTTCCTCCATCTGTTTAAAAACTGTTCTGCAACTTTTAAATGTTACATGCCAGCAGTCTGGATCCACTTTGGTTCAGGTGGAGCCCATCCTTCCTGTATAGGCTCCCCCTATCCCAAAAGTTTCCCCCAGTTCCTAATATATCTAAGCCCCTCCTCTCTACACCATCGTCTCATCTACGCATTGAGACTCTGAAGCTCTGCCTGCCTACCTGGCCCTGTGCATGGAACTGGAAGCAAAGAACTAGAAGAAAGTGCATTATCTAGGTATTTTCTGTAAAAAGAAAATATGGCTGGGATTGAGAAGTGAATAGTTTACCTCTACTGCTTAGATGGGAATGTTCAACAGAAGGTAGTTTACATTTACAATCAGAAAATACACAACACTGGAAGTGAACATACCATAAACCAAGAACAAGCCATCTCATGTTACTACTCGGTGTACAAAGGTTAGTGTAGTTACTTTAGGTCTCCCTCTTTTCCTTTACCTCAAGGAAAAAGGGACTGTTCCCAGGCAAGAGGATTGATGTGCGTGCGCTCTCTCCAAAGTTTTCCTACAAACCTTGTACAAAAGCCGTAGCCTACTTCTTGCATGAAGTCTGCCAGAGAGCTCTCCATCATTGTTTTGGCTATTCCTCCAGAATCAGGCAGGATCCTATCCATTAGGATGTCCCGTTTTTCAGGGTATAGAAGTGGTGCAAGCACCACGGGGCAACGCTCCTGGGGAAAATCTAAAAATGAGAGTGAAGAGCATGTATTAAGATGCATTATAATGGCTAAACAGGAAATTCTACAATACAAATGACCATTAGGATTCTTTGTTTCTAAGTGCTTATGTTCAAATGAAGATTGTCTTGAAAAATACTATTACACATTGGCCCAGTAAAATGAAGGCTTTGAGCCTCCCTCAGGAAAGCTTCCAATTCCTGAAGAATTGAAGCTTTTAAATTTCTAGCCACTACAGTTGCAAAGAAAAGCTACCAAATGTAAGCTGAGAATAATCACTGCATCTAGCCTACCAACATAGCTCCAGGTCCTCTATTGCTGTTTACCGCTTCCACAAGCTGCAGGAGCAGCATGAAATTGACAAGACTTCTACAGTTTCACTGCAGCTGCTTGGGAAAGCTACTAACTGCAGCAGAAACAGGTGCTAGAATTATTCCTGAGGGGACAACCACCCAAAAAGCACAGGTTGAAGAAGAATACAGTAGGAGAGAGTAGCTGTCCCCTTCCACCAGAAAGTATTGGGAATAGGGGATCAGCGTGGGGTGCTCCTCTCCATTCCAGGAGGGACAGGTTTCAAGGGACAGATGCACCATGGGACAAGACTCATTTTATGTTTTGGGCTATTGCCAGCAACCCAACCACAATAGGACAGATTAGCCCAGTAGGAACCACCTAGGGGTTAGCCTTCCCTCAAAACAAGTTAGTGTGACTGCTTGTGTACTTTTAGAAGCATGTGGGGCAAGTTATTGGCTTGATTAAGGGAACTAATGGTGGTTAGCACACCAAATTCTCTAGAGCAGAATACTTAAGAGCATAAACTATAATAATGCAAAAAAGCAGCTGTCTTGCTCTTCTATTTATCTGTTTATACATACTGTATATCTAGTTCTTTTTAGAACTAAGGAGGAGTGAGGAAGGGCGGGAAGAAGAGGAGATTAAAGGAGTTCAAGTCAGAAATGCATTGCCCCTTTATTAAGAATATTTTGCCAGAAACCAAGGGAAATGTTATTTCATATACTACATTATTTCAACTGCCGTAGCATCACACAGGCAGAGAGTCTCCACAACATACATGGCATCAATAAAAAGTTCATATACAAAGCTATGTTCCCTGAAAGTTCCCCTAAACTTGTTCCTGGAATTTATGTATTCTAGGACTTGCAGCAGACATTCATTTAATGTAAATATTATGAAGCCTTAACTATATCCCATCAATCCAGTTTTCCCTCATTTAGCATTCTGAAAAATTCCCTGTTTTAGAAAGATCATGTACTATGGATGTTTAAAGCTACAAACAGAAGAAAAATATACAACAAATGAACTTTTGCAACAGGACAGAAGTTCTCCACTATCTAAAGCCTGTTCATTTGGGTATCCCTAAAGAAAGGCTGCATACCCCTCAAATTCTGCAGATCCTTTTTAGTACAGTGTAATACTATGTTACCACATACTAATGGAAAGAAGATTCCAACTATTTCAAACCAGCATGATTAAGTGGTACACTGCAATAGAGTACTTGTTCTCAGTGGATTTAGCCTCATGAAACCTTATGCACTAAGCATCCTATTACACCACCCCACTGCTGCCACTGGAATGACAGGCTGCTGGTGCATTATGACAGGCATTCAAACAGGCTTCCTGAATGGTGATGTTCTACTTACCTCTACGTAATGTTTTGAGGAAAGCGTCAATCTGTTCCTGTCCAACCCCAAAGGCTCCTTTCTGCCCAAAAAGGAGATGGGAGAGGAGGAGGTGCAGGACCTCTATTGCAATATCTTGGAAGCCACCTTCTTGATTTCCACTGACGTCTGCGTCAATGTAAGAACGCAGAAGATCTGGAAGTTTCTGTTTGATAAACTGGGCAGCTGTAAGAGGAGAAGAGAGGCTATAGTTAAAGCCTGAAAGTTACTTTAAAAATGTACCTTAGTCAAAGACTTAATTTGGTTCTGTTGGTCATCCATTGCTCTGGGCATATTTAACCCACTCCACACCACCTGAATAGTTGTCTACCATTGATAGACAATATCCTTTTCATGCTCTGTACCCCTCAGCCCCACCTTTAGTAGGCAAGACAGACTTTGCAGTATGTCTGGAACAGACATGGCTATAGTGAATCAGAACTGGGGAAATGGGGGAGGAACAACTCCTGCTCCAGTGCCAATTGATTTCAACTGCAGAAGCAAACTCAAGTAACCCAGACCCTAAAGCATTATCAGGATTGTTCTTAAATTTGACAAGTCTTTGCTGTAGTATTTTGCAAACTCCTCACTTACCAAAACCTCGTAGATCTGAGCTGAAGGAGTTCAGTAAAGCAAGACCAAAAATCACCTGTGAATAAATGAGAGGAAAGTAAGAGCCTATCATGCATTTAATTTCAGTCAAGCTTTGTATTGTACAAACTTAACCAGGTAGTTTGGGAAACAAATGTTTACCCACCTCTTGAACTTTGCTTAATTTGATAACTTTACTCAGCTGGGCAAATAAATGGGGTGAAGGCTTTAGACTCTGAAACAGAATAAAGTATGAATTATTTATATGGATGGTCTAGCTTGTAATGTGAAAGACAGCCTGGAGGTTTTATTTGCAGGAGAGGGAAATTTATTTGCAGGAAGGGAAGCCATTTTGCAGTAGACTAGCTCACAAAGCCTGAACAGGCCAGTCAAAAAACAAGCAAAAGCTACCATTTTCAGAAGTGAATATCAAGGTGACCCATGCTTGGTAGAAAGTTTAAATCCACACATACTTCTCACAAGTTTGGGGGGGAGGGATAGCTCAGTGGTTTGAGCATTGGCCTACTAAACCCAGGGTTGTGAGTTCAATCCTTGAGGGGGCCACCTAGGGATCTGGGGCAAAAATCAGTACTTGGTCCTGCTAGTGAAGGCAGGGGGCTGGACTCGATGACCTTTCAAGGTCCCTTCCAGTTCTATGAGATA
Source organism: Platysternon megacephalum (assembly GCA_003942145.1). Classification (NCBI taxonomy): domain Eukaryota; kingdom Metazoa; phylum Chordata; order Testudines; family Platysternidae; genus Platysternon; species Platysternon megacephalum. The sequence goes on from QXTE01000275.1 coordinate 1,267,312, forward strand.
GGTAAGTTACACTAGTTCAGTTACTAAGCTGTTGTTCTCAGGACCTTCCCCATGTCAACATAAAAATATAGAAGCACTAGGGACCTATTTTGTATTTTGATTGTTTTGAGGTCTAACACAAAATGTTCAAAATCACAAGTTTAACACTATTAAACCAGCTTACTTTAATCAAGAGAAAAGCCCTTTCTAAAGTGGCTTGGACACTACTACAGTACTTCTGCGAAAATGGTAAAGTGAGATGAGCAGTATGAGAATAAAGTTAGAAATAGCAGACAGTGCAATCCCAGACTTCCACATGGACAACTAGCATTAGCTAATATCACATAAGGGAATACAGTTTAGACCCAACGTTAGGCTTAAACTCAATAAATATTTTTTCATGAAAGTAGAGCTATGAGTCTTGCTTGGTTTTAAGTACTCCCATCAAGTGTTTGCAATCCAAACATTGCTGTATTATGGAATGCATAAGAACCTGAAATAGACTAATTTATATTTATTGTGGAAGCTTGAGTGAAGTACAGGGAGTGACAATAGATAAGGAGAGTAAGACTATTCAGTTTTTAAAATTCTTGGTACTAGAAAAGACAAGAGTTTGTTTTAAGAGATTAAATCCCAGTAAATACAAAACACAGAGGGTATAAACAACTATAAAAAAAAGCAAGGCCAGTGAGCATTTCAGGCAACAAGGGAAGCATGTCATGTCCTACTCTAGTTAAGGATCCTGTTCTTGAAGCTAAACACAGTCCTCAATCCCCCTGCACCAGCACCCCTTTAATCCATCAAAGTCTAGAAAATAGCAGCTCCTGAAGGGTAAAAGTAGATAATTTCCTTCCCATGGGTGAATCCATTTCCCCTCCAACTCTAGCAAAACCTGTCACACTCCTCTTGTGCTGAATTTTTAGTCTGCTAGTGCAGTTACACACTGCATGAATGTTACTGCCTTGTTTGACAAGTTTTCATGTTTAAAAAGCCCTTTTAAATACAACTAATTGAAAACATTCTACATAATTCCACAATAAAATAGAGACTTATTTTGCCATGACTGACCCTTTTAAAACAGGGTCTACAAACCTTCTGATAGTGCAATGGATTGTCAATGGCGTAGGACAGCGTCGAGATAAAGTTTGGCTTTGTAATCAGCGACGCACACTCCTGGATCAGAAACTGAGTCTGAAAAGAACAAGGTAACTGTAAATCTATTGCTTTGACATATTGCATCTGTATTTAAGTTATCACTTTACTTTTCACTCCACAGCCATAGTAGCAATAACCCAGTCAGATTTTAGAGTGCCTCAGATTTTGAATTCAGTATTTTGTACCAAGAAACACGGAAGGGGACAGACTAGTGTCCATCAGAATTTGACTGTTTCCTTGTCATTAAAGTTTAGGTTTTAATATATGCCAGACTAGACAAGCTAACCAAACACATTTCTCAGTCACCTGGCAAAGTAAACTTGATGTGCAAGTCTGGTACTTTATTTCACTTGTCTTAGGCTCCTACAGATGTTAGCATAGATAGTGTCTGTATGCACAATAGGAGCATAGTATGCTAAATTAGGCAATGTTTCTCAAGAGATTTTAGGAAAGAATGGAAGTTAAGCCAGGAAATAGGTGTGCCCCAAAAGTCTAAATAGTTTGGAAGTGTATAAGAGTTGCTCATTGTATTACTAGCTTGGACTAAGCTTTAAAAAGGTAAGGGATGTTTTAAGAAGGTACTGCCTGGGGCCAAAAAAAAAAAAAAAAAAAAGTGGGGCCAGCACATTTTAGTAGCAGGTTTTCTAAGTCAGTTCTTTAAGAGAGAGACAAGCTCTCAGTAATTCCACCTTCTCGCTAGTTTAGAGAGCCAACAAAAGGAGCTGTAATTCAAAAACTGTGCATGGATATTTTCCACCAATTAACTGAAGACTATAACCTGTACCCTGCCTTTGTGCTTAAAATGGCCTGAGAGCTTTGCAATAAGCCAATTAAAAGTATAATTAGTGATTGTCCAAGTGCAGAATTTACCTGATGGAAATCTTTGCCACTGCTTTTACCATCGCCACTGAAATCCACGTGCGAGAATAGACAGCGTAGTAAATGCCTGTCTGCCTCGGGACCGTGCCGATTCACAATCTGAAAGACCAAGAACAAACCATCCAGAAAACATCTAACAATTTTGATGGAAAGTTGTCAGACACACCAGTACTTTGGTTACTGTAGTAATTTCACTACTTTGTACAACGGAATACTCAAGTTCAAATAGGAGGCACTGAGGATCCAAGAGTTTAGTAATTAATTCTCAATACCCCTGTGAAGTAAGGGTTAACCCCATTTGGGGATGGAAAGACAGAATCAAAGCAGTAAAATAATGACAGGAATAGAACCCTGGTCTCCTAACTCCAAACTGTAGTTTTTGATCATGCTTATGCCCACATTAAGGCACACCAGTTTAAGCACTCAACTTGTTTGTTTTTGAGGAAGGAACCGGTACATAAGGGAATTCCCAGGGTGGATAATGATTTTTTTTTTATTTAAAATCGGATCTTTTTGATAAAATGCTTTGGAGGAAAAAAATCCATCTAAAGATAGTTTTAATTAAGAGATCTTTGAGCTATAATGTATCTGATCATGGAATAGGGATTATAAATTCTAATTCTATAGTATGACACAATATATTCATGTAATGGTTAAGAAAAGTTTTGTAAATGAGTTCCAACAGTTCATGGATTAGGGACCCAAATTTATGGGGTTCCAGGGGCTTCTGTATAGATTATTTAGGTTAATCTTTCTATCTACCCAATGGGACTAGTGCTCAGTCTAGAAGATACCATCAGAGATGCTTAGTTTTGCAGTTCTCAAACTGTGGATTTGTGTCTCCAGAGATAACATGCTTGTTAACAAAAATATTTTTAAATAAGCAAACAATATATAGAGGTGAGAAATAACAGACCTCAACCCTATTGTTCCTCTGCAAATTTGTGTCCACAAAGTCAATCCCTTACCTCTCTTTAAAAGCACAAAGTTTCAAAAAGTTCAGTGAATAGAAGATTGTTGGGGGGGGGAATAGATCTGGACAAGGAGAAGAAGTCTGGAGATAAATGTGAGAAAGGAGGGACAGGCAGTAGAAACAAAAGTGAAACTGTTTGAGCAGCATATTCCAGAAGTCTTGAGGTCTTTCTGAGTGTAGCCTTCATTGATTTGAGATCTACCATACCATTCTCTCACTAGAAGGCTGTAAGAGTGACCAAGTTTGGGAATATTTTAATGAAGTGCCTCTACCTGTGGGTAAGACAGACATGCGCTCAAAATGCAAACAGTGCAAGAAATGCAAGGCCTGGTTGCCCGAATGAAACATGAGAAGCGTTCCTTTCAGGAGGAAGCTGCATTGAAGATGATGAAAGTAACATGTCTGAACATGCAGGATCTTCAGGTTGGTAAACTTTTATTTCATACTTCTTTCTTAAGGACTACCTGTCTTCCTTCTGGACTATTCTTGAATTCTCATGTTTGAGGGGGAAAAAAAATATATATATATAGTTGTTACTCTATGATACTATCATTTTAGATGCAGTAGTGATAAAAAAATAGCTGAAATAGGCAGATCTTTTTACAATTTCACCTTTGTAGTAGTACTGAGTGTCAGTGAATGCAATGAGTAATACTAAATGAGCAGTACGGTAATAATTAAATAACTGCATTGATTTATTTTGTTTAGGAGAATCCATCCTCAACATACAGGATTCTGAAGACTATCCACCTTCAAGGTCACCATCATTTTCTATAGTTTCAGAGTTATCTGCCAATGATCGTGTTTCAGTCACATCATGTATGTCACATAGCCACAGTATATCACCTGTAGCAAAAAGAAAAAAAATCTCCATCATCCAGAAACAACTAGATAAGTTTGTGATAAGAACCAGCAGATTACAAAAAGAGGTAATTGATGAAAAAAACTTCCCGGTTTGTTTATGCAAACTCTCCTTTCCGTATGACTGAGAACCCGCACTTCATTAACATGGTTCAGTCATTAAGACCAGGATACAGTCCACCCAACAGAGCAGATGTCACAGGCAAATTGCTGGATAAAGTGTATGAAAGAGAAATTGAGCAGTGTGCAAAAGATCTAGAGGGTGAAATTGTTAACCTGAGTCTTGATGGGTGGAGCAATGTCCACAATGATCCTGTTGTATGTGCTTGTGTGACAGAAGAAGGGAATGTATTCCTTACAGAAACAAGAGATACGTCCGGAAATGCACACAGCAGAATACTTACAAGTAACAGCAGTAAAAGCCTTAAACTGTGGGGAAAGAATGCAAATGTCTAATAAGCAGCTTGGTCACAGACAATGTTGCAAATGTATCCAAGATGAGAAGAAATTTAGAAGAGTCTCCCAAGCTAACAACATATGGTTGCAGTGCTCATTTGATGCACCTCCTAGCCAAAGACTTCAGTGTTCCAGAAACAAAGGCTAATGTTGTTGAAATTGCAAAATACTTCTGTAACAGCCACTCTGCAGCAGCTGCCCTGAAAAAAGTGGGAGGAACCAAGCTAACTCTCCACAAGATGTGCGATGGAACTCAGTAGTGGACTGTTTTGAGCACTATTTCAAAAACTAGCCTAATCGGATGACAGTTTGTGAACAAAATATTGAAAAATAATAGATGGCACTGTCACAGCCAAAGTTCTCAACATTGGGCTTCAGAGAAATGTAGAACACATGCAGAGTACCCTGAAGCCTATTTCTGTAGCCTTGAACAAAATGCAGGGAAATAGCGGTTTTATTGCTGACACTGTTGAAATTTGGAAGGAACAGAGTGAGAACTTACAAGCATTAAAAGAACGAATGGGACAAGCACTATCTCCAGTTCATTTTCTTGCAAATATTCTCAATACTCAGTACCAGGGTCAAACCTTAACTGCTGAAGAGGAGGAGTTTGCTGGATGTCCATGTCCTAGCCATCATCCCTCCATAATGCCAACTATAATAAACTTCAGAGCTAAGGGTGAACCATTCAAGAAATATATGTTTGCTGATGTTTCAAAGAAAGTCACACCAGCAAACTGGTAGAAGTCACGTAAGCACTTGGATTCAGAGACTGCTGAAGTGATATCTCACTTTTAACAGCAATAGCTTCTTCTGCCAGTGTAGAAAGAATATTTTCTTCTTTTGGACTAATTCATTCCAAATTGAGAAATTATTTGGAACCTGAAAAAGCAGGAAAGCTTGTTTTTCTTTTCCAGATTATGAACAAGAAAAAGAAGGTGAAGATGACTGAGTTAGCTGCAAAAGCCAATATTTTAAGTTTCTCGTGTTGACCTGGCTGACAGTCGATTTACTTTTTGGGGTTTTTTTTTAAATATTTCATTTAACTATTTGAGTTAAAAACAATTTTACCAAAAACAAACCTGATTTTAAAAACTTGAATGTTTAACTAAATTCAAAAATTCATATGCTTGTTTTGTTAAAATAATATGTTTGCTGTTGAAGAAAAAAATCCAGAATACATAGTAGTTGTTGTTTTAGTTAAATAAAACAATTTAAATGTCTGTCTGGTGATGTTCTCCTCCCAGTATAGCATGGCAAGAAAATCCTCCAAATATTATTAATGATTAACCTGTTGAATTGGAGATAGTTCACCTCCCAATGACTTCGTAAACATCTGCTTCAATTACTTATTTGGTTATTTCATTTACCAAAATCATTTTCTGATTATAGCTGTAAAACTAATCTGAAAAGTTTTCAAAATAAATCACTTTACATTTTTAGTGTGTACCTTCTAAAAATGAAATCTACATCTGAGTTGTGAAGAATATGTATTAAGGTTATAACAACCAACAAGAATGCACTTATGTAGAAATCCATGATTAAATTGAATCTTCCTGACTAGTGATTTAAATCATGATTTAAAATCAAATCCACCCTGGGAATTCCCTTAACATCCTAATGTACCTATTTAGTTATCTTGAAGCCACTAACCTGCACTGTGCCAAGTGACTGTTGTGAGAGCCAAGGTGGTGTGAGCAGTGTTTCAGCTCCAACACATGGGAGAATCCCTAGAGTTATCTAGACAGTCTGCAGAACTGAAAAGTCTCTAGCACTTATTCTGTCAGATACCAGCACAGGAAACCAAAAAAAGTAATTTGTAAAACAATCAACTGAACTTTTGACAGTCAGTGACACACCTAAAACATTGGAATGTTTTATCTAGTAGCATGCTAGAGCCAGATTTGACCTGGTTCGACCGTTAACACTAGGAGGTCCCCAACCTGTGACAATGCACTAGTACCTCAATTCTTTTATCTGGAAGAAGGGGGAAAACGGGGTAAAGGGAGTATACAAGGGGGCAAGGAAATATAGTAAGAGTCTTAACTCCAGGAAGTGCTAAAATGAATTTTTGACTCATTAAGATAGGATGCCAAGATTATAGGCCATTTTGAAAGTAAACAAGCATCAGATCTTTGACATGTCCTTTAGTCTAGTCCACTATTTTTCTTGCTATAGTTCTTACAACTGTGGAAATACTCATTCACCATGGTCTTTCGCACATCCTGTTTTAAATACACCACTACCCCGATAGAATGTGGTCCAATATAACGCGAATTCGGATATAACGCGGTAAAGCAGCGCTCTGGGGGACGGGGCTGCTTTACCTTGTTATATCCGAATTCGTGTTCCTCTGTGTGCCCTCTCCCCCCCCCCCCCCCCCCCCCCCCCCCCCCCCCCCCCCCCCCCCCCCCCCCCCCCCCCCCNCCAGCTCACCTCCGCTCTGCCTCCTCCCACGAGCGCACCGCAGCTCCGCTTCTCCCCCCTCCCTCCCTGGCGTGGCAAACCTGGGAGGGAGGAGAAGCGGAGCTGAGCGGCGTGCTCGTGGGAGGAGGTGGTGGTGGCAGCGTGGAGGTAAGCTGGGGCGGGGAGCGGTTCCTCTGCGCCCCCCCCCTTACTTGCTGCGGCCCTCCCAGCCCCAGCTCACCTCTGCCGCCTCCTCCTCCCTCCCAGGCTTGCCGCGCGAAACAGCCGATTGGCGCGGCAAGCCTGGGGGGGGAGAAGCAGAGCTGCAACGCGCTCGTGAGAGGAGATGGAGCGGAGGTGAGCTGGGGTGGGGGGGCCCCAGGGACGGCCGCAGCAAGTAACTGGGGGGGGGCACAGAGGAACCGCTTCCCCGCTCCAGCTCATCTCCGCCTCCCCTCCCCTGAACCCGCTGCCGCCGCTCCGCTCCTCCCCCCTTTTCCAGGCTTGCCAAGCCAAACAACTGATTGGCGTGGCAAGTCGGGGTGGGGGCGTGGGGGGTGAGACGGGGAGTGGTAAAAGCGGTTCCTCTCACTACCCCGATGTAACGCAGTCTCACGTATAACACGGTGAGATTTTTTGGCTCCCGAGGACCGCGTTATATCGGGGTAGAGGTGTAGCTTAGTTTAAACTAACTTGGGAATTAGCTTTATTCTGTGTGTTATATAGATATCTAAAAGCACAGGGTTAAGAGGAATCTTGGGGATTCAGCTCTCACTTACATCCCACTTTACCCCCACATCCCATAAAACTGCAGCTGTCTTGACACCTGTTCAAGCTTCTAGCCCAGGGATAGGCAACCTATGGCACAGGTGCCGAAGGCAGCACGCGAGTAGATTTTCAGTGGCACTCACACTGCCCGGGTCCTGGCCACCGGTCCGGGGCTCTGCATTTTAATTTATTTAGTTTTAAATGAAGCTTCTTAAAATACTTTAAAAACCTTATTTACTTTACATACAATAGTTTAGTTATACACCGCTACCTCAATATACCACCACCCAATATAACACGAATTTGGATATAACGCGGTAAAGCAGTGCTCCGGGGGGGCGGGGCTGCGCACTCCAGTGGATCAAAGCAAGTTCAATGTAACACGGTTTCACCTATAACGCGCTAAGTTTTTTTGGCTCCCAAGGACAGTGTTATATCGAGGTAGAGGTGTATATTACAGACTTCTAGAAAGAGACCTTCTAAAAATGTTAAAATGTATTACTGGCACGCAAAGCCTTAAATTAGAGTGAATAAATTAAGACTCGGCACACCACTTCTGAAAGGTTGCCGACCCCTGTTCTAGCCTCTTCCCCTCAGCACAGTCATACAGAGGGACAGTTCTGTGGTGTCAACTCTGACCTTGCACAAGTAGCCATATACGGAGCTCCATAAAGCCAGCATGCTGCGCCACATCCTTCCGATCACAAGCCCTTGTGGATTCACTATCACTACCCACCCATATCCATGGTGTTGAACTACACACAGACTGAAACAAGTAAGTTATCAGTGCCCCATTGTTCTCCCTACCTTAATAAACCCCTACATACTAGGGTTTTCTGTAATCAGAGTTAGACTCTCACTGATCAGCAAGCTTTTCAGCATAGATTTTATATCAGACAGCTGTGGCAGAGGTCTCTGCACCAACATTTTCCCCTCCAATATTAATGCATTTATACCTAAACTGAAGAATTAAAACTAATTTGTCAAAAGGCACAGCATCAATAGTTCATTCATTATCATAATCAATTCATTAGCTACTTTGCAACAGGTCTCCTAGCCATCACAGCGACTTAGTAAGGTTGTGGTATACTGTCTTTAAAGCCCACCTTACTCTTGTCTTGTGTTTCTAAGTTCTTGGCTACTAAACAGCTCAAGTCCAGGCCCTTGCTGTTTTAACTACTTTGAGCTTCTTTTACACATAATGTGTTAGTTATAAGTAGCAATAGCTATTTCCTTCCCCAAGTTTAAAAAAAAAAGTTGCATAGTTATCTAAAGTCACCTGCCCCGTTACAAGCCCAGTCAGTAACAGAATGAGCAGAATCTGCCACCATCACCATCACCTCCAAGCACTAAATTATGAAACAGAAATAGTGTATAAATACATTTCAGGAGTCTAGCCTACTCAGTTTCCATGGTTTATTTCCTTACCCTCCCATTTTACTTATTTCCACATGCTTCTCTTTTAGTAGGTTTCTTTGTTTATGCAATAGGACAGAGTAGTACTGCCATCTATTCAAGAGTAATTACCCCACTCCATGACTGTGAGGGCCTCCCAGCAGGTCATGCTCACACAGGAGAATTAGAAGTCCAGATGTGTTTACAGTACACCAAAAGCCTCAGATGAATTGTTGAGAGTGAATCAGTCAGTCAATCTAGGCTTCAGAATGCATCTAGAACTTTGGGCAATCCAAATAACTTCAGTATTGGTATTCAGACATAGCTACCACGCCTCTGTCCCAGACTTTTGAAGGCAGTTACTATCCCCTGGCTCTTCAGTGTGCTATACCAAATAAATCTGTGGACTCAACTAAGTTACTAAAGGTAGGAAAAGCCAATGAGTATCCATATTAAAGCCACCATTACAATTGCACCACTATAACTAGCATCCATGAACTGACATGGCATGAGAATTAGGCTGTTCCCTCATTTAGATGTTATATTTCCTAGTGTGAGGTACATTTCTGTGCAGGGTAAAGGAAAATTCATTCTCCTTTCTCCCCCCGTGTCGGCCTATGGAGAGAAGAACTCTGACTTAAATGCATTCTAGTACCTTTCAACCAGGACTACATTCACTTAAATTTTTCCTCGAGGAAGAATTTAGAATAATTGCCAGTTTGGGTCAATGATTCCTGCTACAGGACAATTTATAGTAGAGTCAGTCTACTTGTTCATACAGTGAATTTATAAAAACAAAAAACCACTGTACTACATCAAGTATCTGCCTGGCTGACTGCCAGTGGCAAGTTCACTACTGCCTACTCAGCAACATAGGTTAGAGTAGAGCTTTGTTTTGTAGCATCTTATGCAAATAGTTCAGCAATAAAAATATCTAAGCAGACATATAAATCAGATTACAGATAGATTTTCAGGAAAAGAAGTGGGCATTGTTTAAGTAACAGCAACATTTAAGTTGGGTGAATTTGAAGGAAGCTATATAAAACATTAAGATTATTACAATCACTTTTTTGGCAAAATCCAAATATTTAACACTATAGGTATGTTCTAGGAGCCAGCTATCCCAGAGACAATGATCACAGACACATTCAATAGTTCAAGGGCTTTCCTTTGTGGCATGCAGCTTGAAAAATTGAAGTTATCTGCATTAGAAATAGGATTGGTAGCACCACGTTTTCATATCAATTAAACAGAAGGTGTTGTCTATGGTGGAACCTTAAAAACCACTTGATGAATATTTGAGTACATGAAAGACAGGCCCCCTAGATAAAAATCAAAGTTTTAGACTAGCAGCAACTTAGCAAGCTTTTGTGTTTTCAAAGTCACCACTGTAGTTTATTGTGCAGTGCAGAAGTGTTTTGACAACTGACCCTATTTGAATATTGTCACACTCACTTTTCTTCAGGAGTAGGATAGTGTTTGCTGATAACATTTATCATAACATATATTTGTGTGTCTTATGAGAAAACTGAGTGTATGTCAAGAGTAATTTTCCTTTTCTAGATCAATATGATAACACCTTGTTCCTCTAACTCAGTGGATCTCAATTTCCCATATCAAGGTCTCCCATCTAGCTAGGACCCCCTTCCCTTTAACAATACTGGCTGGGCAGCCAGGAACACCTTATACCTGACTGCAACCTCAGACAGAGCCTGTGCTCTAGATTTCAGCTTTTAGAGAGATGTTCAGGAAGCCTCAACATAAGTTCCCAGTTTTCAAGACAAAGTCTTAAGAAAGTTTCTTGTGTTATCAAATGGCATAAAGACATGTTAAAGCTCAAAAGCAGAAAGGCTAACCCATTGCTTAAGAACTGCTAAAGTTATGTTTGTGAATGCATTTGTGTGACATAATACAACAGCTGCAAGAGATAGAAAAACAGGTTAAATGAAAGCAGGTTTTAATCAGTATTACAGAACACTTTAGGTAACCAGTTTTGAATATAAGAAAAAACAGCTACAACAGTGTACTTTTCAAATATCCTCTACACATTTAGATGTAGCTGCTAAGTGAGATAACTTCCTAAATCTTAATACCAAGTTTACCAAGCAGCATATTACAAGATTAAAAAGTTGCTAAGCCAAGTGGATGTAGCTACCCTATACTGTATTGAAGGAAACAGTGTTGAACACTCACGTCTGTAAAGTAATACTAAATTAG